>DWGJ01000247.1:0-36789 GCA_018246895.1 Aspitha aspitha aspitha
CATTGGGTAAGAGAGTTAATAAGTGGCAAAAATTATTGGAAAGAGTCGCAAAACAAAATGAACGCTAACCGATTTCCGTATTCATGATTGTGTTAAAGCGTGTTCATGTACAAATAAAAAACAAAGTAGTGAATGTAAATGTCAGTTTCGTTTCACGACAGTGGTCAGGTTTTTTTAGATGAAATTTAACAAACTTAATAAATACGTTAAATCAT
The DNA here is from genome assembly GCA_018246895.1 of Aspitha aspitha aspitha. Taxonomy (NCBI): domain Eukaryota; kingdom Metazoa; phylum Arthropoda; class Insecta; order Lepidoptera; family Hesperiidae; genus Aspitha; species Aspitha aspitha. The sequence continues at coordinate 216 of DWGJ01000247.1, forward strand.
ATACAAGAGATTTAAAATCATAGATCGCTACACTAACAGAGTTAATTTTGATTTAATATGTATTACAATATTATACACCACTTACCTAATATATTTTTTTATGTTAGGTATTGAAATATTAGCGACATTAAATATGTTTCTAATAGTTCAAGTCAGTTGATTCAAGGAAACCACACAATACATAATTATTGTAGTAAGCTTGCTCAATCGACTTAAATAAGAAGTAATATAGTTAATTGTATTGCTACGAGGATAGTAGGCATATATATGTCTGTATAGTTTTCATATAATTATTTCCATATGCGTCGTTGCTGGAGAGTGAATAGTGTTTGCAAATCGCAGCTGAAAACGTAAGGTTCATTTGGTAAGAATGTATACTTACTATGACGAATACCGTAAGTGAATAGTTACCTAAATACTAGCAAAACATTACCCTTCTTATATAAAAATATTTTTGATATGCGTCCGGTTATAAGTAACTGCTTGGCGTCGGCAAATCTTGTACGGCTAGTTTTTACGCCGCAGCTGGCAGATGGCGTTATGAATACGGTATCTTTTTGCGCGCTCTCTCCTGCGCGCTGATGCAACATACCATTACGTGGGAATCCATTTCAATTGGCTTCCATATCTCTAGTTATAAGTTCATGTACGATTTAATTTTTTATTTTTTAAGCTCTATCGGCCAAAGCCATTAATTTTATCAATCTCTAAGATATCGAAATATCAGCTCTGTTGTTGAATATAATGTTTTTAAGGTTTAAGTAAACATAGTATATTATACATATTATTACACATAAAATGACTTTTTACCACATACTTAGCACATATACTTTTCTTAACAGTTTTATTATTATATTCATTAAGTACCTATATAGATTGTTTATGTTTCTTTATACGTTTTTTGCAATGTTATTCAATTACCTATTAATAAAAGTTTATATCTCTGGATCTAAGATAGTGTCATAGAAATATTTCGTCATCACGTCAAACGCATACGTCTATCGAAAACAAAGAGCAAATATAATCTATTACCAAATTACCTATAGCCTGATCTAATCTGAAATATCTAATTTATTTGCAAATATTTAAAGTTTATACATTTAAAATCGTAGCATATGTAATTTAAAACATTAACACCTTTCGAGTAGGTACTATAGCGATATAGTTAATAAAGAGCCCCTAAATTTATGTATATAGATATCTACATAATACTCTTTATATTGCATATTACTAAAACTCACAAACATCTGGTTAAAGTCTCACAGTCATAATGATGAGACTGCACACGTACACAAAATCAATGCAATGGTAGTTATTTATTATAGGGATAACGCATAAGTTATGTAGCTTATATATTTCACTTTATATTGTCTATCCATTGTTTATGAAATACGTGCAGTAGTAAAATAATGATTCATATTTTGTTAAATTGAAACAGAGCCTCAAGTTCATTATGTCGTTAAACAATAATGTTATTACAATGTAATATTAAATTATATACTGTACAATGAATATACTATGTAAAATTCTCATTTAAATTTATTGCATTAAAAAATTGATTTACGTGCAATGCAAATTGCATAGTTTTTAATATAAAGCATTTTTAAGTTAGGTGATACATTTATATATATACATATTATGTAGATGCGGATCTTAGATAGTATTACTATACGTTTTGAACTGAACTACCGTTACCGCACACAGGGAAGGTGAAACTTGGTGTTACCATGATAAATTAGCAATTATCGATTAATTTATCGATCGAATACATGTTTGTGACAAAAGTTTAACGTTCGTCGTTGAGCGCAACCGAGATCGAATGGTATTATACGATAATTATTATACATAATTACACTGACCACACGGGGCCTATAGTTATGTAATGTTATCGTTCGCGCTGAAACATAATGATACGCGGTGAATTGTCATTGATGGTCGTGTAGTGGTAGTGAACGGTCGCACGCAATAGTAACAATAAAATAAATAGCAATGACTCAATAATACATGTGATCGCTATTCGAATAAACCGCACACTTGTGTAATACTGATTTGACCGCTTGTTTTGGTAACATTCAAAACTTGAACATTTGCGCACGGTGAGTTCAAATTGTTTCTAATCTTTGTGCTATATTAGTGACAATTCTTAGTTTTATAGTAATTTAATAAATTAAGGTTTCATAAATGCATCCCAGGTTTTAAGAAACTACATTTGTACTAACATTTTTATTATATCAATAAACTTGTGACATTTTAATTACCTACGACATTTTTGAGGTCGGGAAAAAATAAACGTTTTAAGTGGATGAAAAAAGTAAACAGTAATATCCTTAAGTGTTATCAGTGATAACGGAATAGATTTTGAATGCAAATATCGGCTGAGCAAAGTACAAGAACTAGGAGTCCTGTATAGCAAAAGCTTGGGAATAGCAAGTATAAAGATTAAAAACCCTTGCTAAATCCGACAACATTTTGATACATACTAAACAAAAAGAGAGTTTCTCTGACTTTTAATATCAATTACTACTACTTGTATTAATATATACGGCAATTAACCCAAATTATTACTATAATAATGAATCGTCAATGTTCATAATAAATTATTGTAATATAAAAAATAATTAGATCAGTAATTTTATAGATAAGACGTTACTGCAAGGTTAATACATACAACACGAAAACATCTGTTTTCAGTATTAAGAAATTCTAGGGAATAACCACGTGAGAATAGTTCTAATAACACTACTCTGATTTGAATACAGTAACGTCTTATTAACACGTGATTCCCAGTAATTGCACTCATTTACGAGTATGATGCTAAGTACTTCGACCCTGAGGTAAAAATAATATTACATTGGAAATAAAACCGCAAAATATACATCTCAAGTAATGCAAAATGAGATATAAGACTCTCCAGCAGGCATATGATAATTTTATTAACTCAACATAATAACGTAGTATATTTAATCGACTGTGATCTGAAATTGTATAAAGTTATATTAAATTTGTAAAAGCAAATGTAAAGCCTAAAAAAGTGATTAAGCATAACCAAGACAGACGGCTCGGCATATGATTACTTTAAGACATTCTTAAATCTACTCTTGTGGTCATCCCTTGTTGAATCAGGTAATTATATACAAATGTATAAACGCCCCTAATATGACACACGTGTAATGTGTAATGCGATCTATAACCAGTCTAATCGCAACCTACTGATAACTAATCTTACACCTCGTCGCTGAGCATACAAATTGATAATACGTGTAAAGTGTTCCTAAATCGAATAACAATTCTTAATCCAAACGGTGTTTTTGTAAAAAAAAAGAGGAATTCCGCATTATGGCACAAATGGTTTTAAACATTCATAAAAAGTAAGTAGGTAGGTGAATGTTGTACGCCCTAACAACATCTCTAAACAAATGTATTGTATTTTATTTTATTTGAAGAGAGTACCAAAAGAGCAGGCAGTAAGTCACAAGTGGCTGCTGCTGCCCATGGACATCTGCAACCGACTCGAATCAGGGCTGTTGGGACTGTTAGCGTGAATTCAGTTAGTACGAGTATAAGATGTTAATAAGGTGTTCGTTGGTGAGTATTCTTTAGTAACAGGACTGCAGGAATGGTACTGTTAGTGATATTAGACCAATTAGTATGTGTTAGTAGGTGCAGTTAGGAAGTGTTAGTAGTTATCCTATCAGAAGTCAGTCACAGATGCGTTGCTACTCTTGAGGACCAAGATGGTCGCCTCTGGTTACACGTCAATCAGCAACCGCGCCCTTCAAACCGAAACACAGAATGTTGTAAAAGTACTGATTCACCTCAGAAATTGGTGTAGCAGTGTTATTCGTACTTCCCCGGGCGAACCGTATACATGTTCTACCACCTAGAACGTTTGTACTATATACGTGAAGTAATATTTCCCACAATAAACAGTCATAACCAAGTACAAACTATACGTTCCTACAGTTGCGTCAGTAATAGAATTCTTAGGAAATGACTGAATGAGTCAGTCAATGATGAATGTAAATAGTGACCATTCGCTTATATTTCGAGGATCAGCCAAGCCCTTTCACTCTAATGATGCAATGATTGCTGTAAATTATTAAAGTATTATGTAATTAATTGTTATTTTCAATAATTTCAGCAAAATTTATACTTTATTGTTATATAATAACATTTTTATCGTGAAGTTAAAATAAGGAACGAATATGCTTATATTGAATTCGAACGTAAGAGTATGAATATAATAAAGTAACTTTGTATAAGTTAGTGAAGTAAACACATATGAAATAATACTCAGACGCATGTAATAAATTGTTATTTATTATGAGACTATAATAGTACGAAACGTTATGTCAAAGTTCAATGATCACTGATAAATGTTTGTCGTTTTTCAGTTACGTATTATTTTAAAATCTCGACTATACTAGTAGACCGTTTTTAAAATGGTTGGCTTTTCGGTTATGATAACGTTGACAAGTAATAATAAAAATACTATCAAACTGATTTATTGTTACTATTTCATCTTCGTTTGACATTTACATGTATGTTGTGAACCAATAGATATAGCCAAACAACGTAATATCAGATATATTTAACGAATAATAAAACCTTAAACATCATAAGATATTCTTATTCCTTTTTGAGCTAAAAAGCCTAAATATACATAAGTATTTATAATTAAGTATCTACAGCACAATGACACCTGTACAATCTATACTTTTTAATATTATAAAGCTGAAGAGTTTGTTTGGTTGAATGCGCTAATCTCAGGAACTACTGGTTCGAATTGAAAAATTGTTATTTTGTTGAATAGTTCATTTACTGAGGAAGGCTATAGGCTATGTAATATTACGCTATGACTAATAAGAGTGGAGCAACCATGACAAATGTTGGGAAAACGGGAATATATTGATTTCCACGCGGGCGAAGCTGCGGGCACAGCTAGTTAGTTATACAAGACTAGATGTTGTTCGAGAAACTGCTCATATTACGCCCAATATAATTATGACCTACATAAAGTACCTACTAACATTTTCGCTGATAGGTTCCACTTATAAGGTTTTATAAGAGTTCATAATAAGACGAGATAGACACCAGCTGGTTTTATTAGTGATCATATTTCAAAGCTGCTATTCATTTTCGATTTCAGTGATGTTGATGTGGATTTAAAAGATTCCATAATTATTAATATTATTTAATAGAAAATAAATAGAATCCTCGACAATTATTGTTTTATGGCTGTCTCAAGTAATCTGTTTCTGTAGACTGTTTAATTTTTATTTTAAGTAACTAATTGTATTTAAAGTAATGAGACAAAACTTTTGCTATAAAGATACTGATTTTAATTATGATATCATGAAACTCATTATGAAATTAAAGTTGTTTTCAAGAGTACCCTATGCCTAGGTAGATATAATATAAAAATATTGACACAAATACGAGTAAAGAGGTCAGTTTATCGTATGATCTTGAAGCAACAACAATTGAGTAAATGTTATTGCAACACGCAAACACAGTTTGAACTATGTATTTATCGAACAATATGAAATATTTCATCATCTCTCTCCAGATATGGAATAAAAACTTAACGCATATCATTATATGTAGAACGGAACCCAAAAACTTTGAATAAAGGTTGACGATTGTTATCTAACGATATTTATCGATAACGATGACGTGTGCTCAGATTTAATAGCACTTTACTTTCGGTGGCCTATAATAGGCTCGAATGCGCTGATGCTTAAGTCGCAAGTAGCTGTACCAAATTTCATTGAAATCTTTTCTGTGGTTTAGGCGTGAAAGTCAAGACAGACAAACATCACATAACAATACAAAACATAACAATCGCATTAATAATATTAGTAGAGATATGTCAAAGCGTCATCGCTATAATCCTATCTGTTATATGTACAGTTGTCAAACGATATTTTTTTACGGGCTAGCTAAAATTACCTTATTTAAAGCAAACCAATTTTAAACAATACAAATATATGTATATACATACTCGTACTTTAATTTATTTCCATTTTTATCTTAACTGCACAAGTCAAACATATTATGTAATTTGTTTTGTTTTCAAATGAACAATTCTAATAAATTAAATGAAACACCTTAACATAAGAATTTATGGAACTAAAATGGGAGATAAAGGAAATATGTAGGTAAATTTCCAAAAAAATATTTTCTTTCATTTATAACTACACTGGTTTATTTATGCGACTTAATAATTGTGTTTTTAATGTACTATGTATGGATTCTGTATTTTTATTTCAGATACATTTAGTTGCAAATTATTTCAAAACGCCAAAAATATTTATTTCTTGTTTAGTTTAGTCGAATAAAAATGTCTAAAAGAAATTCGTTAGCCGTAGCCCAAAAAACTGAGAAAAGGATCAAGTTAGTGCCACCAGATGGCGGTTGGGGTTGGATGGTGTTACTTGGGACGGCGCTAACAAACGTGAGTTTTATGAGTATTGGAAGTTAATCTCATTAATTAAAAATGCAACTCGGACTTTATCAGTCAAATGATATGCAATATTCATGTTTTAGTAAAAATAACTTCGCAAACCTTGTTACGAGTAGGTAGAATACATTTCCCTAAACTATTTTTACGATGCAACGAAACAAAACTTTCTCATCGTTTTATGCAAACTTCTATAGTATCGCTTACTGGTTAATTCGTGTTTGTGCTTCTGCCATGAAGGTGTATAATGTAATCATCGAGCTCTTTCTAAACATGAAATGTGTATTTATATATCTTTGCAATCTTTTACCAATACTCTACGTGTATTCTTTATTTTTTAAATTTATGAAATTATAATGATGACATTGCTATTGCTTGAGCTATAATACTTATTTCAGATTTTTAATCAGTCAATGCTGTCCCTGTTCAGTTTGTTATACGGAGATGCATTAGAGACAATGGGACACGAGACACAGGGTGCGGCGATAGTACTTAGTACTATGCTGTTTGTCACAAACTTCGGTGGACCAATAGCGGGAGCGTTAGTAAAATTGACATCTCCTAGAATTGTAGCTGTATCTGGTGCTTGTTGCTGCACAGCTGGAATATTTTTAAGCGGGTTCGCAACTAATATTGTTCATTTGGTTTTTACTTACGGATTTTTACTTGGTAAGAATAATATTTACAGTCAATATTAAATTATTTGTCGTCGTCATGAATTTTTAGTAAAAGTAAATGAAACTGGCAATCTTAGTAACTTAGGCTGCTCGTATGTTGATTTCTGATAATCTGTTTATTGAAAACTTAAGAACACCCATAACTGTGATTTGAATTTGCTTAAATCTTTTTCATCTTTTTGGAATGTATCCAAGTGATATTTATATTATGATTATATTTCAGGTCTAGGTTTAGGCTTTATTCAAAACTCGTCATTCGTGGCTATCAATTGCTACTTTAAATTGAGGAAGAGCAGAGCAGTCGGTTTAGCCAACGTGGGCACAGGTGTTGGGCAAACGCTGATGCCACATATAGTACGATACTTTTTAGAAAATTACGGTTTTCGAGGAGCTTGTATGCTTCTTTCGTCGTTGAGCTTACACGGGGTAAGGATTTGCAATACTCATGTAACCTATTTATAACGCATTATATTATGTACGTAGATTATTGTATAAACCTTGACATGATTATTCATTTACATAAATGCGTTATATCGCAATTTGACAAGGCGCCGATTTACAATTATTTTTAGATAGCCGGTACGATGTTGATTCAGCCCGTAGAGTGGCATATGAAGAAAATAGAAGAAGAGGTAGTGATAGATGAGACAGCGCATTTATTGGAACAGAAACATAAGGATATAATAATAAGAAAAGATACCAACGACGTTGCTAATAAAAATGGAAGACGAGCAACTTTACCGACAATTGCAAATGGAAATGAAAGAGACAAATCTCTGGTTAATAACATGTCTCAAAGTCACAGGGAATTACAAATAGAAAAGACCAAAACCTTGAGTGAAGACCTAAAAGGTAAGCTTAAAGGAAATTTATTTAAAAGTAGAACACGATATAAATGACTTTTGTAGGTAAGTCTCCGTAAGCTCTGCAAAAAAAAATATTACATTTTTATTTCGTATTTTGTTACAATTAATCAAATCATCTTCCAAGGCGTTTAATTTTATTTTATTACCAATCCTTCATTGAAGTAGCGAAACTTTTATGATTTCCTCAATTGAATAAAAATAGTTTTCCTTATCTAAAATAAAGTAACATAGATAGACGTAGTCCATACTGTATTATGCATATACTATATGCATACACGTTTATGTAACCTTTATGCAATAACATTTAACGATATTTCAATTTACTTCACGGCCGACTTCAGATAATTACGAATGTTGTGTAGACTTAGGAACATGTCACACTCCCATTCTTTCTGCTTTGTAATTATGACATTTGGACCAAAACATAATAATGGAACCAAAACGAATGTAACCTATATACCTACGTATCATGAGCTGCAATGTGGGTTCTATAATTTTCTTTGTATACTTGACAAATATATATTAATACAACCAAGATAATAGTACCTACTAGGGTAAACATTCCGAGGAGAATGAAATATTACCTAACGTTTTTTGCGATTTATTATACTTCGCAGAAAACTATCTCGTTAAGAAAAGTATTAAAACTATTGACAACTATACAATGGTGAATTATTCATTCGATATTATGGCATATTTAGGATTCATTGAAGATTATCTTCGACGAATACACATCATATAATTAATTTAAAATGTCATCATACCTAATGTTATATTATAGCACTACATTTATTTATCGAGGTGGACTTAACGGTGTTATTCAGGCAACTTTTGAGACTTAAATGAAATTAAATTTTAATAAGTATTGATTAGTGTTATTTTAAACCTTGTTAACATCGCTTACATCCAGCGGGTAATTACTTTAAAATTTAAATTTAAATATAGACAAAAGCATTGTTTAATATTTACAAAACAACATACAATTACATAGATTTATGAGTAAAATGGTGGATTGTTGTAATATCGCATATTATGTTTATACCCGTTACTAGCAAGCGCGCAATATGTTCATATCAGAGTCGTATCAATCAATGCACTGACTCTTAGCATTCGCTCCTATTTATAACAGGTCTGCGATAAACCAGATATAACTTTTCAGAAAATAAATTCGTAGAAGAATCTAAACAAAAGAAGACTATGCTGAGAAAAATATACGATTTATTCGACATTTCACTTCTATCCAGTCCTCGTTTTTTGAACATCATAATTGGAACTGCGTTGACTGTGACTTCGATACAGAACTTCAGTATGCTGTTTCCATTCTTCTTACAGGTAATTTGATGTGCAATATAAATAAATGATAGCTTTAAAATATTATGTAATTTTATTATTTATTAACGTTTACCTCATACTGGTGGAAGTGGTGGTGGAGTGAAGGATAAATAAGACGTTAAATTGATAGCGCTTATTCCCATGTTATTGCAATTCCCAATTTGAAGGTCAAGTAAAGAAGAGAATTTCGTAATAGATAAATAACATTATCAATCATATCAAAATTTATTTTAATATACCCTTGCATATGTCACGTGAAAATAATACAAACGTTACAGAAAGTTGCAATGATGGATAAGCAGCAAACGGCTACTTGCATGTCAGCTGTTGCGATGGCAGATATCGCTGGAAGGATTATCTTACCAACATTCCAAGACAAGTACAAGATCAGTGCTAGGATTATGCTCATTATGACGAGCATCTGGTTAATCGTCGTCAGGCAATGTAAGTGATTGAAAATAATAAATTGCTTGCCGTCTCAAGTACATATTTTATAAATAATAATAAGATATTGTAACGTTTATTGGACATTATCAGAGATTTAGAATACCTTGCCACAGACTTTTATAGGTTATTTAGCAGGTAACGATTCCAAAGTACGCTTGTTTTCATTTTTATCGATTACGCAGATACGCATTCATTTTAATTGTTTAAATATCAAGTCTATTATCGCCACCCATCACTAAATCACTAAATCTACTGTATATATAAGTAGTTTTTATCACCGTTGTTTTTAACATACATACATCTACAAAAAGATTAGTTTTGATTTGAAGAATCCCTCGCTTAAAAAAGATAATGCTATTTGGCATTGGCAGCATACTCGTAAAAATTACTGGCACTAGATACAAATAATATTCATTAATATTTGAAAGTATTAGCTATTAATTCAAGCAGATACTAATTCAGATCGGTATAATTCGAACTTCCGGAACATGTTTTTAAAGAAAAATTTAAATGTTCCTTGACAAAGATAACGGTGTTGTATGTCCCAAGGATTAAGGTTATCACATTATTTGGAATTTAATCCTCCGATAACAGATTATAAATTTCCTTCAAATTGAAATTTTCGTTTATAACAGTAAAGTTTTGCAGTAAAATTACGTAGAGCTTATTAATATTCGAAGACCGCACACAGAAAATGTACTTCGTCATTTACAAAAATATCCAATTATCTAATTCAACACAGTTTTTTATTAATATTTAAAATGTCCTAAATGTTTCGATGTAATCTAAATCTTTGAGCATTCTACGTTGTACTTTATAATTATGTTGCCTAATACGTGTGATGTTTGGCAATCCGTACTTAGGCATTATATTCGTATAATTTCTGATTTGACCAATAAACATTTTAAAGGTATTAATATAATGCAATATGAATTGTTTTTACAGTTTTGGCGTATCAGACAAACCTACAGATACTAATAGTGATGTCTTGCTTATATGGATTTGGCAGAAGTATGGTCATTGTGGCCAGAAACATTGCGATATCTGAAAATTGCCGCATAGAACAAGTACCCGCTGCTGTGGGCTTGGGCATGTTAAGCATGGGTATAATAGTCCCGCCGGCTGGGTATTTCTTAGGATGGATCAGAGACTACACTGGAAGCTACATCACTTGCATTACGGCCCAAAATGGGCTTTTGGTGCTGTTCCTGATTATGTGGATACCAGACGTGCTACTTATTTGGCATCAAGAAAGAAAGCAGAAAAAGAAACCTAAGGAAATGATACCAATGTCGTAATATATGTGATTGCAGTTTACGAAGCTACTCGTAATTATTACCGAGATTTAATCGTTAAACAAATATATGATGGCTGGATCAATTCATAAGTGACAGATAAATTATGAAAATTTTTAAGGAAAGTTTCACATGAGACTATTAAAAGAAGGGTTTTTTGAAGAACCTAAAATGACAAAATGAAAATAAGTTAAATAACTCAGACAAAGAATATAGAGAACATTGTATTTTCATATACGCAGTTTGAAAATAATAAGCACTAAAGTGATATTGAAGTTGTATAGGAAGATAACAATATTTAGCGTTTTATTATTAGTGGAATTGATAATTGCTAGCTATTTTAATAGTTACGTCCATTATATTTAAATATATGGTTATACCAAAAAGATTATTTGGATTATTGCATTAGTTAGGATAATTTAAAAATATTACTTAATACGGCTGTGAAATAAAAAAAATATAGGCAGTTGTTCAATGTAAACATAACAATATAGGTATGACTTTTGTGAAATGTTTACTGTGTATAGATAGCGAGAGTTGCGCGTTACAATGTGAGTGTACAATAATGTTATTTAATAATTCCACGAAGCATTTATGAAATGAAGACTGAGGCTAATAATGATTGTGTATTATATGGCATAATATGAACACATTTATGTGATAATTTAACTTCCCAGTTATATAGAGCAAAGAGAAATCTCTAGTCTAATAAATTAATTATTTTATGACGAGTTTTTTTTAACATGGTCTAACATGGTCTTTCTCCCCGTTTGCTTTTCGTAATTAACACACTAAACAGATTAAATTCGATTACCACCCAAGATTTGATATTTTTAAGTACCACTTTTATTGTCTTTATAGGTGCCTATATAATTATCCTGTTTTTAACTATATCAACTGCCTGTTTCAAGTTTACAATGAATTTTAATAAAAATAAGGAAAAAGTCAAGATAGGCATGTATTATTTTTCACCAATTTTAGCGAAGTAGGCACGCAACCACTAGTTCAATATAAATAAAAGTGTTACTAGATTTTGATTTGAACATTTTGCACGTAACGTCCGTCAGAACCAAATAACGACGACCCTCATAAGGAAAGCGGTCGGTCTGCGTTAAGCCGCGACGAATATTAAAGTCTATCTGCGTATTGTATTTGTTGTAAGAATTTTTCTGATATTTTTGTAGATAACGGTAAGCAGCGATAAGGTCAGTAACTATAAAAGTTTTTCTCCATAGCCCAAATCGTTTCATGACTAAAAAGCGTACAAGAAAAGTTAATAGTTTAATACTGTAAAATATTAATGTTCAAAAAGTATAAATGAATTTGTATTCGTATTATTAGAATTAAAAAAAAAATTAAAAACGACAAACACACATAAGCAGACGTACATAATTACAATATAGCAGGTCGTGTATATACATATACGAGTACATTGATATTACAAAAGATTTGTGGCGACACTATAATTGTAAGGCTGCAAAATTCAAACAAACGTCACATACAAGCCATCTGGCTTAAACTGCAATGTTATATTGCCCTCTGTTCGAGTCTTGAATATCAGCCAGTTTTCCAAAGAAGCCCAATAAAAATCCACGAGCGGGTTCAAGGCGGAAGTCTAGTAAGTAGTAGTATTTAAAGCTTGTACGTGTAGGAGCGAACATAAAGTGTGGCGATTCGCCAGCATCTTAAATTTCTTTTTTCTTGAGCGTATTTTATGAAAATCATATCACCACTGTGAATATTAAAACTTATCCAAGCTATACATTTGACTTGAGTGGATAAGAATGAAGTATTAGACTTTGTATGTATTTATATAAGTCTTACTATACATTATTACATGATATGAATATATGTATATTATGTACTTATGACCTTAAGAAAGTTTTTTTCGGCGTTTAAGTGTACATCAACGGATATTATAGATATCGTTAGATATAAAATCTTTATTTTATTTTCGATAGAAAATAATGGAATATCAAGAATAATTGAACACTTATAATAGTTTTCACGCAGATCAAAGTTCAACAGCAAATTAATGAAATTCAATTATTGTAAGTAATTTTACCGAAATCTACCTAATAACAGTATATGACATACGGAACCATTATCATAAGTATCTATGTGGTATTTCTACTGTAATATATGTATGTAAGGTTAGAAAATTCAGAAGCAGAAGGTACTCGTACGAGTATTTCTTAAAAACTAAAATAGAAAACCATATTTATTACTAATCTATACACCAACACCAATGTCAAATTTGATACAGAAAACCGATCTTTTAATGAAGTCTACGAATATTTAAGTAGTGATAATAAATATGTATCAGTTGAAAATTAGTAGATAGTAATAAACCTCCTAAAGCTCCTAATTATTAGATTCCCACGCGGATACTAGGTATATTCGCTTAGCCTTTTCACATCGCTAATCCAGCGACTACTGTTATTTAATTTAACGTAGCGTTTTCATCGATGAAGTGTAATGTCCAGATAAGATAGATAGTCAATATTATCTGATGGGCATACCGGTACACCGATACTTTTACAGAAGTCGTTCAAATGCGTAATCCCTAATAATATTGTAAATGCGGTTGTAACTGTGTCTGTCTGTCTGTCTGTCAGCTTGACTTTCAAGCCTGAACCACAGAACAAATTTTAATGAAATCTGGTACAGCTATATACATATTTGACCGTGGGAAAGGATATAGGCTACTTTTTATGGTGAAAAAAGGGGTTGAAGGAGCTGAAATAGGGGATGACAGTTTGTACGCAAGTTCGTCATTATCGATAATAAACCATGAAACTCTGTATTTAAGCAGTTCATATGAAATACACTACATGAAAAGTAGCATATTTGAAATTCGACTTACATGGGGGGTGAAACAGGGGATGAAAGTTTTTAATGGAAGTTCGTCATTATTCCCGCGCGGTGGGTATTAATGCGGGAAAAACTTTGTGTATTCACGTGGGGGCCCTGGCTGTTATCTCTAGATAACGAACCTTCCGGCAGACGGGTTACTTAATAAACTACATGATATAATATGTTGGTAGCAGTAAAAAAAATATTTCAACCAAATCGCAGTGGATCTTTGACTAACCAAAGAATGTAGTATTCAAATATCAAATGAAACTCCCGTCTCCACATGATCCTAATAAAGCGGGATTTGTATGCGAATAATGCACAACGCCCCTAAGTACGTTTCCGAGTAACCCTTTGTAAAAGTATAAATATATTTGTGTTTAATTTCGCCGACGCTAAATAAATTCATTCCTCCTGTGCAGTGGGTAGCGCGTAAATCTGGAGGGTCCTTTTCGTATATTTCCGAGCGAGACTAACGGATTATGCTCCGCGCCCAGAATTTGTATATTTTGCTCTTTGTCGTCGAGGAATATTGTAGAGCGGGCTATTGTGGAAAATAAAAAAACATTTTTCCAATATTCCGTCCCGCCTAAAATAAATTATCATTGTCACTTCTCTCATGAAAAAGCAGATTTGTTAGTATTAGTTCACGTTGGTATCCTCTTGATGACGTACGAGTATCAACCTAACTAAGTATTACGTGGTTGCGTGTTTGGTAAATTTTCATTTTGGACTTGTATTCGTTTATGAGAGCATGAATAAACTATAAACAATCATCAAAAAAGAGCAGTGAATTTACTAAATTAGGAATGATACATTAGAAACACCAATACCAAAAGCTGTCATATTACATAATGACAGAAATATGACATAATAAATTAAATTAATGTTAAAAACAAACTATTTAAAGCAAGCAAGCTTCTAATAATGTTGTATTAGTTTTCGTATTCTCCTCAGCAAGCCCTTTCATTTGATACCAATAGTGCGCTAGTGTAGAAAAAATAACAAGTCCGCCATCTTGCATGATCCGCCATATTGAAATTAGAATGACGTCACATAGTTAAGCATGTATTGTCATCCACATTAAGCGTGTATACCAAATTTCAGCTGAATCGGTTAAGGATAACTGGTCTATCATTTAGTCGCAAGGTTCCCGCCCGGATAAACATACATACATACATACATACCAAGTTAATAAAAAGCTTTTAAAACCATATTTTGCGGTTGAATATTACATTAGGTATGAATATTTATAATTTACTAGTGGACCTGACTACGCGTTGTGGTGGTTACATACTCGTATATTAAATCATAATATGTCAAATATGTCAAAATCCCGTACCACGATGTTTGTCCGACTAAGTGTTGTCCTATAAGAAAATATTGATTTTGCAATAAAAAATGAGATTATTAATTGAGATAAAAAAATCGTATCTTTTCAAGTTGGACCAAACAATAGATATCTACAAAACTTCATTGAAATCGGTTCAGTAGTTTCGGAGATTAGTGCAAACGAACATCGTGACACGGGATTTTTATGTATATAAGAGACTAGATATATGTAGCTACAACAAATAAGTGGATAATAAACTCTAAAATATGCATATATGACAATAAGCATATTTTGTAGGTAATAACAGTAAAAATTAAAGCATCGAATTGAAATAATTCAATACAGTATGTAAACGATAGCGTGACATGCATTTCATTTGACGACTCTTCACAAACACAAGCGAAGTACCTCGAGTTGTTTAACTCTACTCCAGATACGAATAACCGTAGCTACGTCGTTTCCAAGTTATACATAAATAGCTTATACATGTAAAGTACGAGAATACGACCTATTGTAAGACTATTTGCTAACAGCTTTATTGTTTCTTGAGCTAACAGTCTCGAGGCTTCGTTTTTGTAGCACATAAACTTTAAAAGCTCGGAGTCTTGTCTATTTATATTTACCGATAGTAGATACAAAACGCTAGCTAAAATATCTGTCTTTATATGCATTTAGCCTTCATTTTTGCCTTTTCTGAGTATGAAAACGCTATTAATATCTCATACATTTCCAAGACTTCTACGTAATATAAAAATATCTTAAGAATTTATCATTGAATAGCGGAGCTTATATTCTTTTCCTGTCTTTATTGTTCGTAATCATGTTGTCGGATATTTTTTTCCCTATGCCGTAGAATAGTAATCTAAAAACATAGGTAAATTACTAAAAGTTTTCTTATACGAATAGTGTTACACCAAGACCCAGAACAAATAAATATAATCGCGAAAATATTTGTTCAGAATAGAAATCGAATCTGTAAGTTTCTGGACTGGACAGAGTTATCTGAAGTTATCAAAGGTATAACTAAACGAGATTCAAGATGGCTTAACTACAACCTATACTAGTACATATGTATACAGTAATATGTTACATGTACAAGTATCTTATAATATAACACAATGTTAACTAGCACATATTATTGTCTGCACATCCTGTTGCAAGTCTATTATTGTCTACTACACTGTTCTAATCCAGGCTTAGAATACAGAGCGCGGTGTATACCCAGGGTTTTATTGTTAGCTTATAATGCAGTCGCATTATGGGGCGATTAGTGACAATGCTTCGTATGGCCGAACGATTATGTAAAATTAGAATTAATATTTAAGTAGCTTACAATTATAAGGTACTCGGCGTATCTGTGTTATTTCGTTAGCTAAACTCGCCGTTGTTATGATTCCGATCGGTGCCGAAAAATTAGATGTAAATTTCAATTAATTAGGCAGCAATATACTATACGATAATAGACAAAGTTGTCAGCACATTTTGTCAGATATGCAATTTCTAAGTGTTAGGATACTTAAGATCGTAGTCAAATGATGATTCATGTGATTGAGGAGATAAAAGAGCAGATTAAAAGGATTATCATTGTTACGTTAGGCCTTATCTTGCAGTGGTAATGTTAAAGTAAAACTACTAAAAACGAGACACCATAGACCTCCAAGGTAGAGAGTAACATCGTTATGTTGCCGAGCAAAATAAAAGCTCAGTCAAAAAAACATCAAAATCTCATTAGTTCCCATTTCACGCCGAAACGACACTACGGAAGCAGTATAACTAATGTACGGTAATAAACAGAGACGAGAAATGTCGTATTTCTTTTATAACTTCTCAGTTCCATCCATTTTCTGGTTTAAAAGCTATCTATGAAGCAATGTGAAAATGGGTATCAGAATTACGGGGTATTGACTGAGTTAGCGCCGGCTGTTTGGAATGCTAAAATACAAGAACTTTTGAAAGCCATTTTGTAAAAATATTATAAGTAAGATGTACCTACGTTAAAAACGTTAAATGAAATTAAAGTTACAATATGCAAAATGCATGCTATGAGAACGTTGGTATTCGCTTCAGAAAGACTAAATTTTTTTTCACTATAGTTGCAAATGTATACCTACAATGTTTTATTACAGTTCCAAAAGCCCTGTTTTGGAATGAGTTTAAGCAAGATTCGGACGCACCGGTTAAGTAAATAGAATTCTTATGCTCAGGACGAGCACAAGCATTTTCTGTCTTTAGCATTGTTCTGAAAATCTGTTGCTCATTGATATTTCAATACTGAGTCGTGGCTCACATTTTACGAATTTGCTTTACCACTATTTGGTGATGACCTGATAATAGTAAATTACTGCTGCTTAAAAAAAATATTCAAAAGATCTTGCTTACACTTTCTTAAATTGCCAAAATGTATTTGTATGTATGTGCATACGTATAAGAAAGTCGTACTTGTATTGTAAACAAGAGTTTTAATGGTAACAGTATATAATCGTTATAACATACCGTAAAAAACTGCGTTAAGCTGAACTAAGAAATTTTGGTCAGGTAAATGGAATTCTCGTGCTCGAGCAGTGCATAAGCATTTTGTCTGTCTATTTAAATTTGCACGCAGACGACGTTCAAAACTTCTAGCTCCTTTCGACAGAAATCTGACTCTGAATTTCATTTAATTAGATTCGCTATATTCATAGATTTAAACAAACTTTTGTTCTGAATTCGAGTGTAAATTGTCGACAGCGGAAATCCATAATTTCCTGCTGCATGTGGTTCGGACGGGCAATCCAATGAAGCAAATATTTCATTTATTTAAATCAAACACGCTTGGAGACAAATTTTAAGTAAATGTCAGTTCTCGTGATTTTAATATAACGGTGAATTTTATATCGCAGGTCGAGTTTTGATTAGCTTTTAAAAAACAATAGGTACTAGACTAGGGTAGTACAAATAGCGTCACTGAATTCGCTATTGTTGTTAACCACATTTATGACACTACACATACCACATCATATTTGACAAAAAGTGCAAAAGAAAAAGTTTGTTTGTACATTAGTCACCGTATCATTTTGTTCTGGAACACTCTGTTACAAAATAATTTAATCAATAATCACACTTTGATTTATTTTTACGAATACAATGATGGACATATTCATTCTTAGCAGTAGAAATAGAAATAATTGAGCTTCCATACGACAAATAGGAACATCTAATTATCACAATTATTATTCCGTCTCCTAACGCTTACATATACCTTATCGAAATATTGCTGGCTATGTACTTTGTTATTGTTACACTTACTTATTTGATCTAATATGCAAAATGTGGTCTCGATGAAAGAAATTCACAGCGATTAATTACCTGAAATGGGTCTTTAAGCCCTTTGTTTAAGTGAAGAACATTCCTCAGCAGAAGGCTTTCAAGATTTAATTGAAATGCTTTGATAGAATTTTTGTGGTAGGTCACTAGGATAATGAATAACGATTAGCTTGAAGGCATTGCCAAGGGTGTGAATTAATGGGTCGTCTCTAATTAATGTTTCAGCCCTCTGTGGCTATTACGGTTTGTGTAACATTTTGGGGCAAATAAATGCTATTGATGCTTGTATTATCGTTACCAAGTATCATTTACCTAACTTTCCTTTTTTGGTCATTCTATAATTTTTTATTGGTTAGTAAATACTTCCATTTTGTAATCATAATTTAAGATAAAACTGGTAAACGTTCGTATATACGAGTACACTGCGATTTCCAAAAAATATTTCAAAACTAGGGAACATCTGTTTAGTAGCGGACAAGCAAAACTGGCCCACTACAAAGGTTGGAGGGATAAAGGTTAATTGATAATCATTTTATCGGAACTTAGTATACCGTCCTAAGACTACTGACAAGTCTTACCGCCTGTCACTTACCCAGAGCCACTAGAGTGGATAACGTATCCGTCACAACTGTATATAAATTTATGTATCCCAGAACCAATAACATTCGGTGTGCCGTAACTGGAAATATGTTTTGTGATACGCCGTCTTTTTAAAATTGTCCGCTTTGCCATACAATATACTTAAATTATATATTGTAATAACGTGCGATGTTTTAATTATTTTCATACATGCAATATCTAAATCAGTATAATATAAAACACCAAAAAAAAATTATTTTCTTTACCGGAAATGTCTAGCTAAAATACTTACAGACATGCCCCTTTCTCCTGTAGCGGGAGGCAGAGACTCAGTATTTCCATCGCCTACGGTTCTGAACACTTTCTCCGCGTCTTCTACTTCCATTAAAGTCATCATGTTTGACACGATCTTCCTTAAATATATACGTTTCCAACTTGTTTAATGTACGTGCGCCTTGGCATATTTTTTCTGACTCTACCGTTCGCAGTGGCCTTATAATTACACATTCCACTATCGTTATAATTATAATGCCTATCTAAAATGGATGTTAAATATCGCTACTAATTTTGAATTTCTTTTACAATGTTGCTTATGAACTTTCAATTAAACTATTGAAATGCAGTCGCAAATCGATATCAATAAAAAAGTAAATTAATAGCAACAGCCTCGAGTTTGCAAACTAAGTTTTAATTAAGTAACAAGGGTAAATAGCAGAAAGAAACAGATCCAAGCGCAAAGCTGCATTTGATGGCCGCTCAAGCGTTTTGAAAGCGAACAACCGACGAAACTTCCTTTGACTAAACAAATCCAATCGCCCGCAAATACTTTGAAACAAACACGGTTACAGTCTCAGACTAGCAGCGTGCGGCTTCCAATATAATGTCATCACGGTTTACCCATAGGTTAAAGTAACTACTCGGTTCAAAAAAAGAAATTTCCTTTTTGTATGCATGATTTATAAAATAATTTAACTCTAGGCTCTGCATTGTTACATTAATCAGTCTGTCAGAATAGTTAATCAGAGTTAGTCATTAAAATTACTTTAGAACAGATAACGGTATTTCTGAGAATCGAAAACGTTTTACTATGACACGTTACTACGGGCACTACTTTCTTTTAGCTTCAGTTTTTTAATACAACTAATAAGTAGAACTTTTATGTATCCACGGGGTTCGGAAGAAGTGAAACTTCACGTTCTTTTTATAGACAGATAAAGTTTAAAATAAGGCCATTTAAATCCCTTCAGAAGTTGAGGAAAGTTTCATCTTGAGCGCTCGCAAGCGTTACCGGTGCAAATTTAAAGTAGGTATGTATTACTAACGCCGCAAACCATCGGAGGCGCGAGCATGAGAATTCCATTACTGCTTCTCAAGTGACGCATTCGCGCCCCGCTTCGCTGAAACACTCGTCGATAACAAGAGATTTGTTCAGAACGGCCGCTAAGTTACTTGTATGACCCGTTCATTTAAAAGTCAAAATCATAAACCAATCTCTAATGTACGGGAATGTTATATTCCTGACTGCAAATGTTTTGGACTCTGGACATGGTACTTGAGTTAATATCGTAAGTTGCTAATTCATCCTCGAATAGCATAGGGACTGATATTAACCATATTTATATTGAAAAATATAAATTTTACTAATCTTGATAACAGTCGTATTTCTGTAGTGTTATCAGTTAATGTTAAATATTGAATAGTCTAATTAACACTTAATATTTACTGAAACTGTTATTAACACGTAATACAAAAGTTCCATTTCTATTCGAAGTCGGTCAGCCGGAAAGGCCCATGGGAAGCACCACCCACTTGTAGCTATTCTCTGCTCATTTACTAGTTGTTATCTACTTGTGTTTATGTCGCTAAGCACCTAATATATCCTATTGCTGTAACCAGTAGACAGACATATTATGAGAATTTTCCTTTCTATTTAGTCCTCAGCCGTATATGACAAACCTCAAAACTGTGATGTAAATATCTATCTCACAGCTCACTTAAGATAAGCTTATTGCATGTAGAACACTAAAATAAATGTATATCAAAAATGTTTTTCAGTCGACACGCGAGGCTATTTAAACGTATATTATATCCACTAGTAATTAGTATTAAAATTTAATAACTTTGTTGTTTACATTTCTTAAAACTACGTTTGAACATCTTGTGCAACCGAAGGGAGTATTCTGCTTTAGAATTCAACCACTGCTAGTTTACAGTGTTACGATAAATTAAGGTCGAGAACCAAGTCCATGTGTCCGGTCATTTCATATTATAAATTTTTACACCAATAACTCTAATGCGTTTACTAAATAATGGTCAATTACACCTTTTTTCTGAGCCTTTTCCTTTGTCGAAGACCTTCAAAACCGTTTAAAAAAGTAGGAAGTAGCGTATTCTATGTACAATCATCTCTTGCGCAGACCCAAGACCAGTTAATAGGGTGCAGGTTGCTAACGGTAACATAATCCAACGTTAGTAGAAAGGTACAGGGTGATATTTTATTGAGACATACTGTGAATCAGGTGTCCATGAGACCTTACGTAAGTGTTTGTACGTGCCTTCTTGGCACGTTTGTGCTGGTAATCTTATCGTCTTTAATTTTATTGGTAGTCACGACACAGTATGTGGGCAATCCGGAGACCGGTGCAGTGTGATATTTACTGTTAATATATGATAAAGACATATATTATATATTAACACATGCTAACAAAAATTTAATACTATAACTAGGTAATACTAGTATTACATCTTTATTGTATTTCAAATTCAAAATTTTGAAAAAACTTCCCAAACGATCATATATCCCAAACAACCCATTTTGTACTATGGTAAACCGTTACAAATGTTTGTTCTGAGCGGAAATCGAACCAACGATATCCAGGTCTTTACTTAGGGTCTGTAACCACTAAAGCCAGAGGACAGTCAAAACTTAAATATTATCTTTTCATTTGTCCACCTGACTCTATACCACGTCATGGATTTTAAGTGATAAAAGAACCCTAGAAATACCCTCTCTTCGGGATATATAGTTTTCTACTTTTATAAAATAATATTGTCTGTATGGACAAAGTACATGTCCGATTGCTATTTTCTTTTTACTTTACTTTTAATAAATATAATAACTTTCATCCCGTTATATCAGCTAGTATCGGTAGTAGTCATTATCAGAAATAGTAAACTAAAGTGCTCAATCTGTTTGAAACAACATTAATATGAGCCCTGATCAAACCTGAAACTATCCTGCTTTCAACGGTAACCTAACACGAATTGTCTATACCGCAGCACTAAACAAAACTAGATACATAATTGGTTTTCTGTACAAACTGATGCGATGCACATTCGCCGTTCGCGTAGAACGACGTGGTGAACTCATAAAACCTTATCTGTCGCCGCCGAGGACCGTTCAAGCTTGCTTCTTTACTTAACTAAACTGCGCTTGTAATTATTTACATAACAATATAAGATTTATAATGCTCTCAATTAAACTATTTCCTTAGTAATCATAAATCATTGATGTTTAAAAATAATAAATATGCATATTTCAATCATATTTTACAATTTATTGGTTTTCATTTACATTTTTATCATAAAAATGTTAACAATGTTATAGTAAAGGAAGTCAAGGGTAAATTACGTTCAAATTTTTTTGCTAAGTAGTTAAATGTCAACTAAGAGCAACATTCGTTGTATCAAACCATGTGCTATTAAAATCAAATTGGATTTTTTGGATTTGAAAACTTGAATCCACATTCCTGTACTACTTTATTCAGATATAATATAGAATGCAAGCATAACCACCTACATATATGTATATACCGTCAACTTATACTTTAAAATGTTTCTATTATCTACAAGTACCTTTATTTACTATCTACTAAGTACAGTATAAAAAAAAATTACTATATCATCATATGGTGTTTACTTTATGACGAAAAAGACTATAGTAATGGATGATGTGATTATATGATAAGTTAAGTAATATCTAAAATATTTTATTCACTATCCCACTCACAAGTCCTTATGTAACATTGGAAAGAAATAAAAAAGTAATCAGGGTTACCATCCTACTTTATATATTAGTAATATAAGAAATGTATAGACTTATACTTCTTCGAATGCGTCTCCTATTAGTAAAGGTTGGCAGTCAGCTCCACATATTTCCTACGGTCTTTTGCAAGGCAGAAAAGTTGCGCACTGACAATTTTTCTCTACACTCGGATATGTGTTTATTTTTATTTACTTATGAAGACTATATTACGTATTCGTTACCAATTCTTTACCATTTCGTCAATTGGTGTGTTGCCAAAAACACACTATTAATATTACTTGTATTCAAGATTGCTGTGAACTTTACTTAAGCGATTATGTGAAAAAAACATTTAAACAATGGTAGGACAGGAAACAAAGGATCATTCATGTTGTAAACACATGGTTTGTATATGAAAATAATTTTTATTGTACATATTAAATTGAAACCAAAAGCAACACGAAATTGAAAGCTCGTTGCCAGCACGTAACCGAATAACATCTTACTGGCTCCAGTAGACTCGCCGTATTAAACGGGTCGTAGCGAGGGGTCCGGGATTGAAGTACCAGCAACAATGAGGGTCTTTGGCTTTTGTAATACTTTATTATGTGCCGGGAAAGATCCCCTGACAAAACTTTATTGGAACATCGAGTATGAATACTCGCCGATATGAGACACTGGTTATAATAGAGTATCATTGTCCCATCGAAGCCACAGAGAACATCTATTCAACTTGCTAGCGTATTTTATTAGCTTTACCTCAGGTAATTATTAATATTGTGCTGGAAAGATACATATTAAACAACGTAATACCGTATGATTTTATATGTATATACTTGCAATACTAACTTTTGCGTGCGACTTCGCGTGGAATACAGACTTTGGGCAACATTAAATTTTTTTGGATACTTTCATTGTAAATAATACAGAAAACATACGAATATTTGTTTTGGGCTTTCATACTAACGTTAACAGTAATTCTCATCCTCTGTTTCGTCCCCACGTAGCTCTAAATTACAAAAATCCTAGTTTTTTTTTTATTTCTTACGAACCACCTAAATACAAAGTTTTATGGTTTATCTTCGATAGCGACGAATTTCTATATAAACTCTCATAGCTTATTTCAACCTTAACCTCTTTTTTTTCCAATATAAGGTAGGTAGCTTATATCCTTTCCTAAGATAAATTCTATCACTCTACCAAATTTCATTAAAATCAGTTTGGTGATCTAGGCATAAAAACTTTGCAGAAGTCATACAGACAGAGTTACTTTGGTTTTTATTTATAATATTAGTAGGGATTGTACACATATAATTTTGTGGAAAGATGTTTCATGTGAAACAGGGTACTGGCAAGCTATTTGTTAAATGGGTTTTGCAACTTATTAATGTCAAATGGTAGACTAAAATATCCGCCTACGTATCTGCCACAGTGCACACACTGTCGTGTCGCAATTTGTCATAAAATGTATTTCTGTCTCGTTGCAGATACATGTTATCTATTGAATTAAATTACATCTTACGCAGAATTTCATGTTGTGGCTGGAGGTCGCCGTCACGGTATTTATAAAGAACTAGATGCATATAAGCGATTAGATACAATACTCGAACTCGTTTTGCTGAAGTATGTTATAACAGGAGCCGAGACAGGGCGGCGCCGCGGAACGACCAGTCAATGATGCTTAGTGTTTGCATAGTGATTCACACAGATTGATTTTACAGCGTAAAGTTTTTCTGATAATCAACTATATTACATTTTACTTGCAGTCTATAGACAACTGTGCTTACTATTTAATTCTAACATAACATCTCTTTCTATTTTACACCGCTAGTAGACGCAGGATTATATTATAGTTATGCACAATATAGATTTTTTCACGATTCCATATGTCCGCATGAGTAAATAGAACACATATATACTTATACTGCACTAATTTCGATTTTTGTATATAATATATTATTTACATTAACGGAACTACTAAATAATACTGACGACTTGGTCCGTCTTCTCCCTACAAAACCAAAACACAAGAATTCCAATAATAAAAACAGCAAATCCGAGAAATAAGAAAATTCACACTGTCTTCCAGTCTCAGCATCTGCCAGTGTCTAGAGTCGGGCATTTCTGTCCTAACGAAATTATTTTGTCTGCTGTATTCCCCAAAAGTGCATAAAGTGCAAATGTGTAAAAATAAATCGACTGTCAAAAACCCCATAGTGAGTTCGATTCCTTATATCTAGTGAACCCTGAGTAACAGGTCAGAGTGAGGATAGGTACACTTCAGTACACACGAATATCGAATGCTTCTAACAAAAATACGGTATGACAGTGACTAATCTGCTCGACGCACTCTGTTGCTTAATTCATTTCGCTGACTAATAAAAAATATGTTTCTTTACAAATCCATGTTTTAACAAATTGTTTACGTTGTGTCTAGACCGGTCTTAGTAGGTATACAATTCTGTGACTATGAGATTAAGTATAGTGTTTTTTTTGATTATTTAGCAAAGGGTAGGTAAATTTCTCTGTTGTTAAAATAAACCACCTGATTTCTTTGCAATTTATTGCAGTATAACACTAAAGTTACGCTGCAGTACTCGTATTCCAAAAAGACAAATGCGTCTTCAAATTGAAGTACAATATAAAACAGTAAAAGCGTTGCTAAATTAGTAAAAATGCGAGTAAATGGACTGATATGTGCTGAGTTTTACAGCAGTAATAACTCATAAGTCAGAGGCATAATGTGCGTGAAATAGATTCAGTGCGCCCTCTCGCGGGTTCTAGAAGAAATGTTTAAATTCAGTGAGACGTGCGTGAGTAATATTCGAAGCGTTAAAGTCGAATGAACGACAAGATTATAGACATTTATAGTTTTTCATACATTATATAGTTAACACATTTATATAGTTAGAATGTGGATAAAACCATTGAAAAATCTGTGTTTAAGCCGTTTTAAAAATTACAACATATCGAGTCTCGAGTCTTTATTCCTAGTTGCTAGAAAGTATTACTGTTCTTATAAAACAAGTACAAGATTTGCATTGTTTTCCCACTCTATTTGTTGAATAATTAAATACGTAATAGTGTACCGTAGGTATAATTTTATTAAACCAATAATTTAAACACGAGTATACGTATGTAGTATCTCGATCTTTCGAGTTGGGACTTGTCGTGACGATTGTGTTTCGACCGTTGATGCTGCTAGTCCCAAAGCTGCCGTAGCTCACTGACTCGGAACGTTAAATTAGTCCGCCATTCTGGATGGTGGTGTTTGAAATATTACGCGAAATGATATGAATATCAGCGGCGCATATTTTATCCCAACAGATTATTTACTTAAAACAAGACAGCAGCAATGTTGTGCTTGTGATCTTGTAACGAATTTGAGAAGTCTGTTTTTAATTTTTTCCAACTACGTATTTTGAATGTTTCTGCAAAAACATATGTTTATTTTATTTTATTTCTTATTGGAAAACTTTACGGCTAAGAAAGCCACTTACAGAATTATATATGTGATTATTAGATAATTTTACTTTGCTCTATATAAGAGGTTTTTACAATTTTAGTCTATGTATTGACCGAATATAGTTTTATTTTTAACATAATATATTTATATGATGGCAGTTGTTTGAATTATTAAATATTCGGGACAATTGTGACAAGTAATAGACAAGAATCCAAACTTTTATATTGAATTGAAATTTCTTTAAAAATTGCAATAAAATAAAGAATTCAATATCGTCTTATTACCATTGTCTTAACCTGGCTTGAGACAGTTGCAATAGCTTTCGAAGATTAATTAAAACGAAATTTCGTTTCTAAACCAGCCCATTTCGTTCAAACAAACAGACCATTAAGTGCAATGTACACAATGTAATGTTACCTCACACAGCTATGCTATAGTCAGGTGAAATTTGGATGCTATTTAATTTAATAATTATCACTGAAAAAAAAACATAGAAACTACATGTATGCTACTGAACTTGCAATCTTAAAGAAATAAATACATTATACGAGTAATATGTAAGCATATACACAGTTTCTACTTTGATATCTAACCTTGGCATCTAGCAATAAAATGCCTAATTAAATCTTAAAAGTTATTAGCAGGATTATAAGGAAGATCTATTATTTTCTAAGCTAAAATTGGTGCAGAGTATGCTTTTAATTGGGTAACGAGTCTGCGTGGCTCTGACGGGGGGATTATTCATAGCAGCTAGAGAGCCAACGCTTCATCGCCCCTTTATTCCATGTTTTTTTAAATCTACTTTAAATATTTTTTATTTCCTGTAAACACGTTTTGTT
Source organism: Aspitha aspitha aspitha (assembly GCA_018246895.1). Lineage (NCBI taxonomy): Eukaryota > Metazoa > Arthropoda > Insecta > Lepidoptera > Hesperiidae > Aspitha > Aspitha aspitha. The sequence continues at coordinate 27,696 of DWGJ01000247.1, forward strand.
ATGTAAAAAGAATAGCAAAGGAACAAGCAGCAATCAAAAGTGACCGCTGTCGCCCATGGACTTATATGTAAACAACCAAATTTCCCCGTACCTCATGTAAAATGCTAGAGGCTAGAGTATATGTTAAATTACAATAATTACGTACGAGAGAAAAGTCTTGTTTCAATGGACGCACTATAGTAATAATGACAATCGCTTCGCAGTAGAAATGAGAGTAACATTGACATCGACTTTCGCGCAACGCATAATACATGTTTTATCACTATAAATTACTACTTAGTTGTATTATGTTGTCATAATAAAAAGCTTGTAAAATAACATCGATATGTATTAATTTGTGATATCCGAAATCAATCTATTAATTTATATTTTAAATGAACTCAAAGGAAAAGGCGATGAAGCTATGAATAACCGGCCGTCATGAGCACGCGAACTGGCTGCCCAATTAAAAACGTACTCTTTCCACGATTTTTAGCTTAGAATATTGTATAATAAGCCAATAAAATACCCCACTTAACGCCTGTGAGGCCCGCTCACTGTGAAATATGCACTTCTCACCCTCATTATGGGCTGAGACCAAATTAAATGCATAAGCCGCCTGCTTTCTCGCAAGCCCGTGTCACGTAAAATTGATCTGCTTTTTCTCTAATAATTCTTAACTTATAAAATATTTTATTTTACTCTTTTTATTAGTTTACTGCTGAACACAGGTCTCCTCCCATAGTGAGAGGGTCTAAGATCATAGTCTACCACGTAGCCCAAATGCGGATTGATAGACTTGACACTTCTCAGAAACAAAATATTTTTATAACATCTCTAACATATTATGTAAGATTCCTCGCGATCTTTTCGTTCACAACAAGTTAGAAGTGCATGCCAGGATTTGAACCCAGACATACATACATATTACATTTGCTTAAATCAATTGTAACGACTATGAAAATTGATATCTTGAAGGTGGTGATATTGTGGAAGTATGACTAGACTAGGCGTAGGTATGTAAGACGTAGCACTGCCGCCTTATCTTATCACTGAAAAAATACAATCCGGGTATCTCCCACTAAAGTGCCGCAAAAATATTAAAATTACTTCATAGTGTCAAAGTCATACAATTTAAAAAGAACCGAGGGAACATTTTAAAAAGCGAATACTTATTTCGCCTCAGAAATCGCTAAAAGGTCGACGGAAGCCCTTTACTCTATTCGCAGTGAAAATGGCCACTTACGTAGTCTCACATCAATTTCTGAAATATAAAAAGACTGCTTATCCCGATATGAAATATAAGGAAGAATATTTGACTTCATATTTAAAACTGGAAGCATTTACCGCAATCTTAGAAAGGAAGTGGTGACAAAGGCCACATCTTATGTAAATGGAAAAAAATGGTAATAGAAGCTGGACCACTAAACTTCCCATAAGGTGAACCACAATGTATTATATTAGTTGTCATACTCGTAGGTGAGATGGTAATTTTAATAATTAGTATAAAGCTCCATTTTGTATTAAATGCCGTACACGTACGTATTTGTAGTTGCTAAAACAGTAAATACTGCGACTCTAAATTTATTCTGATAAAATGTTACAGAATTTACGTGGCTAATTTGATAAAAAAAACTATAGCTCCATTATTTTAAATTTAAGCTATTGCATGCTGCGAAACTATAAAATATACAGCCAGGCCAGACGCATATATGCACAGAAGCACCACACTCGGACCAGAGTTAATATTAGTGTGCAACGCAAACAATTGTTTCAACGTTGCTCTGCTCTTAACTTACAACGGAATGACAACGTTTACCTCAACGGACTGGAGAACTTGTAGGTATCATAATGTTTCATGACACTCAAAACAACAAAAAGATAAAATCAGCGTCTCTATCATTCATTGTGAAGTTTTACAAATAAAACCCGAGGAATTCGATCACAAGTAGGCATCATTTTTCCGGTTAAAAATCTGCAGTAAATAAAGACCATTGATGATCCAATAGATGTATTTTTATTGAAATAAAAACGGTATAAGTTTTAACTTTAGACGATCACATTTGTAATCTAATTTCATCTTAGCATATCATTATAAATAGGGCCATCTTTTTTTGCAACCCTTTTATTGGTTCACTGCTGAATACAAGTATCCTCTCATAACGAGAGGGTGAGCAATATTTACATTATATTATTATATTATAATAACTAATGTGTAATTTGCTTCTTTTATTCCACAATTGAACGCTAGCTATCAATTCATATGTTGAGTTTAATTGAAAATCAAAACAAATAACTTTACTTGATACGTCTTATCCTCCGATATAACGGTTACGCTTGCTTATTGTTTCTGTTCTGAAAGATAAACAAAAAATGGTATTGTTTGTTTTATAAGTTTGGTTACCGTTCAACAAGTGGCTGGAATTAAACAAAGGATAACCATATTTGTGTTATACGTAAACATTGGAACGCACACGTTGCGACATTCAGACGGTTAGGCGTCGATGAGAATACTTTGAGTCTGTGTCTTCCACGTTTTTGTTAGCGACATATGATAGCAAGTATTTAATCATACAATATTTAGATAGTTAATAGCATTACGAATTACCTTGGAAATTCAGAAAAGTAAATCATAATGCACAGTTTTTTCGATGAAACATTTCTAAATTGACAAATTTTTCAGTAACAAATGACACGTGTTGATAAAGATGGAACAAGTTACGCGGACAAGAGGTAGTCTACGTACATTAGCCATTGTGTTAACGTACATAATCCATTGTATTAAGGTATGTTAATGAAAAGTTTACACCAATGCATTTATTTAATGAAACTCTGAAACGAATTTGTTCTATAGAAATAAGCATAATAACAAAAAGATTACAATTTAACACAAATAAAAAATTATGATTAGGTACCTAACGCTTAATATAGCGACACGTTAAATACCTTACCTTGTATTTCAATATTGAATTATATTATCATTACTAAAGAGACAATTTCTTTAAAAGCTACTAATATCTTTTAAAGAATTGTTATCGCGGAAGAGGTAGTAAACAAGGTTTACAACCAACATTATTTAGAAAAAAGGAAGCACAAGAAGTTCACTTGTTTCAAAAAGGCGGGATCAGATAGCGCAGATTTGCGGCCACCCCATTAACAAATTACCTTTACTTTACCTGTTTTACCGCCTCTTTGAAGAAATTTGGAGAACCCTTGCTTGAATGAGGTAATGTGACGTTTTATTCTCATTTAATCTCTTTATAAGTACAGGTGATAAATTGTATCCTTTGGTAATCCATTTTTGACGTACCTACTCGTATCTTCATAATTATAACTGACATTGTTTTTAAAAATCATATCTCATGTTAGCAACATAAAGATAATGTGAGTACATTTTGTAATTCTACAGATGTCGTTAGATCAAACCGTGTCAAGTTCGACGACATGTGAAGTAAAGGGTGGTAGCAATCCGCCGTTGCAGCCCCTTAGAATAGCACTCAGAAGCTTACTGCGACTACATTAATGTTACGACTTGGTGACTGATACCAGTCCCGGTACGATTGGTTACTGTTAACCATCTTGTCTCGAGTTCTTAAACAATATTAAAGGCTTTCTTATGTGTTAAAATTCATATTGTTAAGTTTATAATAAAGCAATTTCATACATACATTTCATGAAAGTCATACATTAATATTTATGTAGTTATCATTGCTAAGCATATTATTAATTAAATAGAAACCCATTGTTGTATACAACAGCGTACATGTGAATATTTTATATCGGCATGTCTTGCAATATGACTGAAAGAAGATTAAAAGATAAATATTAATTGTTACATTCATTAAAGTGTAAATGAATCTTAATAAACAGTCATCAGCTTTGCTTACAGCAAAAATACATGGTGTTTAAGTACAATTCAATTTTTATCTTTATTTCGACATTATGAATAATACCTATGTTTAGGAATTTATCTACATGTATGTACACGTCAAAGGGTTACGAAAATATTAAATAGCTTTTAGCGTAATAGAAACCAGAATTTACGTAAATGCCCACATTTAGTGCTTTGTACTTATAAATTAATTAATCTCACTAGCTGTGCGGTTACGTAGCGTTTTTGGATCTCTCATTCCGACGAAATCCTACGTTTGTAATATTAATCTGACCTTTGATATTAGAAAATATTTCTTGTGTTCTATCTATGCGTTCAAGGTGGTTACAGAAATGGTTTAAATTTTTTTATTACACTTACAGTGACTGTATAGAAGAAGATAAAGAAAGTCGTAGCTGACACCATCTTAACTATGTATGTGATTTAATAGATTTTATTAGATAATTATTGCAAATTATATTACATGCATACATACGTATGTATACTTTAATTAATTTTCAATGTAACCCAGCTGCGACCTATTGCTAGCATCGATCCTGTTCAATGAAAATATCGTGGAGATCCCCGAGACTAGCCTTCACCGTTGTACATCTGTTAGAAATTTAACCGTTTAGCTTTTGTTCCGAGGCCTTTCATCACTCATATTCTTTCATTTTGATGCACGTGAAAGCACTTGAAACGAATATTAATCCAAAGGACTATTTTTTTGTTATTTTTTATTTTACTATTAGACTTTACATGTGGATCGAAGCAAATAACAGGTTTGAATTCTACACTTACATATATAGAAATTTGCACTGACAGCCCTGTACTTAATACTTAATAAACTCTTTTAACAAACTTTTTTACCCGACTGTAAGGAGAGGTAATGTTTTTCGCGCGTACCTTGTTTATTTGTTTTTAATAAACTGTTTATATTATAATCGCCGTAGGCTCATACTTACTGAAACTACTACACTAAACTAAGTTGGTGAACAAAGTGATAAACAGGTCAATGACCTGATAAGCAGCTGAATTAATCTAATGGATATTACTTTTCTGACAGACGTCATTTTTAATTTAATTTGGAAGCGTATTGTTGCAACTACATATAATGAACTATGTAACTACTATGTTACATTGGCGCAATCGGAAACGGAATTTGAGCTTCCAATCTGAATTCGGACAGAGGGAGGCACTGGATCAGGGACGGCCTGCGCTTTATGATTCTGTCCCGCACAGACAAGATAAATGGGATTGATTTTCATTTGATTTTAGAGTAAGTGTCGAGAATAGCGGGAGTAAGAAGAAATCACACAAAAGTGTACAACACCGCTGCTATGTAAGGCATTGCGTATTGTGATCCGTAAATAACCTAGCCTAAGCTCAATTACATCTATTACAAATATGTATCAGTAGTTAGATTTCTGTTCAGACTCACAAATACTACGACCAAATTATTCCATTAAGTATACACAATACCTACTTAAAGATTATAATCCGTAACTATAACTTTTTAAAATTGTAATTTTTTGTAATATGAAATTGAACTAAGAAAAATTTATGCGGATAGGGGAATCGAAAAAAAATTGAAATAATTATTGTAACGAAGATTATTGCTACATACCTACTCATAAGCCGTTTATAAAATGAGTAAAGAATTTTTCTTATTTTACAACAGACTTACGTTACGCAAAGTAACTTACTTAACTTACATATTCATCATTTGTATTGCCTTAATACTGACAATCCTTATACATTTTTTATGCTAACATAATAATTTATAATTATTGTTTTCCTGCGACAACAATTTTTTGTATTCTAAATTTTTGAAAACCGTTTATAAATTAATGTTTAATTTACCAGTACCTATACTAAGGTCCTAAATTATTATCTTCCTACAGTTATAAAAGCGTATAAATATTAGAATGTGAGTGGTTCCATGGCGCAGTGGCGCCACCGGAAGCGGAAGTTGCGGGGTGACGGGGCACAATCTGTAGCCGGGCGGCGGGAAGCACTGAATCAAGAGCATAAATTCCTAGTTTATGTCTTGCGTTATTGTTTCAAATGTTTATTAAGGAAAATTTCCATTATTGCAACGTCGGCATCATAATATATTTTGACAATTCTTCATTCACTTTTGCTTTCTTCTATGCATAAATTAAATACTATAAAATATTATGTAGACACATGTAATTATGTCCACACCTACCACCATCACTACCACCACTTGGAAAGGCAGATTCCACACATACCTTTAGGTTGACTTTGAACCTGACGCATCTACCTAAACTTAAGACTCATTTTAGAATTTATTGAGATCCTGAAATCTATGGCTATTTCCTATTAGAAAAGTGAAAGTTATCTCATATACATTGTAGTAAAGTAAACTTAAAAATGTCTATAGGAGTATTTTTTGGATACAGTAATTCTGCGAGAAACTACAAATACTTATATATCTTTACAGGCTATACGATTTAATGATGATTGAAATGCTTAAATATTGTTCACTTATGTACTTTGTTTAAGTATTTCAAATACGTAAATAAGAACAAAGATAGAAACTCGGTACCTATGTGGGGCGCAATGTTACGGAACACATGTCGGAACTTTTGCTCGAAAACTTGCGCGAAGAACGAGGAGCCTTGTTCCCTGTTCCTTGTGCGCCCTGCTCGCCGGTACAGTTTTGTACCATGAGACGCAACGATCGTTCCAATAGGTTGCCAACGTTTATCGGTACATATTTTGAGAGGTCTTCTAAAAATATTAAGTACATATCATTAAAAAAATTTCTCTAAAGTACCTTTTATGTGTAATTTTTATAATGATAATTTTAAGACTTACTTTAGCTAGTCAAAAAATTATGGAGAAACTCTCTTATAATTCTTATTTACTTTAACTTGTTAAATAAGAAAATTGGGTAATGTCATATTATTTAAATATTGTAGTTAAGATCCAGTAAAATAAAAATTCATTAGTAGAAATATTTTGAAATGTCGACTTATTTGAATAGATCGGGATAATGACAGTTTTGCTACCCACAAATATGTAACACCATATCCTTATAGTCCAGTTTTTTTTATTATTATTTCCAAAATGACGTTGCAAAAACGACGTACAAAAACCTTGATGAGGAGTTTAATAATATTAAGCTTTCCAATTAATATTAAATCATCATACGTGATATTCTGTATATATTATTATATCATTGGCTTAAACGCCTTTCTTACACTTTTGTCACAGGCATTCTTTTGCAAAATAATGAATTGATACGTATAGTAAGTTAACAGTGTATAAATCTTAGAGCTCTCCATGATTTTCTCTAGGATGACAGAAATCTACCAACCCGAACTTGGTCAGCGTGGTCGGCTGTGGCCATACACCTTGTCATTGTAAGTGAAGATCCGTGTAAAGCTGGAATTTCAAAATATGGAATTGTACACTTTCAACACGGGCGCGAAGTAGACAAGATATCTATATGATTAATGGGATAACATAAATATACGAGTATCTAATCCCATTCTACTACTTTTGACTAGATACCTTTTCCTAGCATTCTGATATAAAGATTGAGATTTCCAATTAATTCCTAGCTCTCGCAATAATTACACACATACGAATATGTAACCCATGTATTAATACGCTTAAAAAGTTATGTTTTTGTTTGGGATTTCGGGCCTGTTCTCCAGAGGAACAACAGTACTCCGCTGATAGAAAGCTCTCAGATTCCATTAAAAATTTACTCGAATACTGTAATTACTGTTGCCATATGAATGAATCTGATTTTTTGTCAATACTATAGCAATAGTATTTTAAGCTGACAAGATTAAAATGTCACACTATGTATTCGTCGGGACATACCTACATATATTATAAATTTAAAGTTTAAATACTTTCTATTCAATATTGATAATTTCTACCTCATAAACAATTCATACATATTGCACTATGTAATGAAATCTTTAAAAAATATACACTATTGAAATTCTTGTAGGCAATCATTAGATTCTAACCAAAGACATTAAAAAAAATTAATTTGTCACAAATAATAGTGACATAAATTTATTTTCACGAAATGATGACACCAATTATTTATTCGATTCTCAAGCGAACTATCAATTTAAGTAAATTTGCACGTTATTTTCGAACAAGCCTGAATATTTGGGATAATGAGGGAGACGTTCAAATTGGCAATCCATTTTGCTTGGAACCTATTGAGACCGGGGCTCATACATTAAGAAGACACGATAGCCAACGACGACAGACGCTGTACGAGTTCGGTCTTTACGTGGCTGCCTGCTTGCCGAGGTTCGTTCAAAAGATACAAATGCAACATACCGATGAATTGGAAATCCTCGTTGCTCCTGAAGGCATACACCCTGTGCTGAGCTTCATGCGTTACCATCAGCACGCGTGTTTCGAACAGTGTTCAGCAGCAACTGGTATGGACGTGCCGAGCAGAGTGTACAGATTCGAGGTCACCTATTTCTTACTTAGTTTGAGATTTAGTGAACGTGTGAGGGTGAAAACGTATACCGACGAGCTCACTCCGCTGAGATCTGCTTGCAGTATCTGGTCAGGATGTAATTGGTTCGAAAGGGAGATTTATGACATGTATGGGGTTATTTTCACTCACCATCCGGATTTGAGAAGAATCCTCACGGATTATGGCTTTGTTGGTCATCCGTTGAGAAAAGATTTTCCTTTAACCGGATATGTAGAGGTCAGATACGACGACGAATTAAAAAAGCTAGTGTATGAACCCGTGGAATTTGCTCAAGAATATAGACGCTACCAACTGGAGTCTCCTTGGAATTACATGAATAACTTTCATGAAGGCTATAACTCTCCAATGCCTAAACCACCACCGAAAGATAAATAATTTGGATATTTTACTTACAATTTATACTTATTTTTATTATTAGTGAGGCTGGTATATTAAAGGATTTTTTTTGCTGTTTACCGATTCAGTTGCGTCAGAACGTTTAGGCACTGTTCGGTCGTTTGGTCATATTGGTGATTGGATACAGAAGAGTATTATTGCTTATAGTGATCTCTTAACCACCACTTTTTTATATAATTAACAAAGATATGTATGTACAATAAAGAAATGCACTTAATACATTTTCACATATAACAATAGATCTATTCAACCCCTAGGAGACCAGTGTGCTGATTCCGAGTTTTCAATATTTCACTCGCCAAACGCGTCGAGAAGTGAGTGTAACTTGCCATCTCATTGGC
>DWGJ01000248.1:0-36720 GCA_018246895.1 Aspitha aspitha aspitha
AACTTACTCGCCATGAAAACGGCTCGTACCTTTTTTTTACTATACACAATTATATTGATGTGATTATATTATGAAACAAGTAATGTGTAACCTAGTTTGTATTGCATCTGGTTATATTATTATAGCTAGTATTAGCCGTTATTGGATAAAATAATATTGTATTGCATTTAATGTATTTAATGTTACTACACGGTCGATAGGCGGAATCGTGACCGATTGACGTTTTAAAACTTCGAACAGTAACATTGTAGGCTTATGCAAATGCATTTAATCAGTTAGCATTTAGCGAACATTGGCACAATTTTTAAAGAACTATTTTCTCTTCCAATGTTATGTCTCTTGATATCACAATTTACTGTTTTCGATAATATATTAGTATTTAAAACTATTTTACGTGTCTTTCACAATATGTTTCTAGTGCCAATATCGATACTTTATTCTTAAAGTGATATAATATAAAGGACTACTGTAATACCCCTTGTATTCAAACCCCTTTTAGGTACATATATTTATGTACATTAAATAGTTGGCTTTGATATGATGTAGGAATAATAAAAAGCAAAATATTCCTAAAACTATAACTTCCAACGCGTTATTTCAACAATATTTTTGCAGTTACTTATCATCACTTCATGAAACTTACATGTGTATAATATATATATATATATATATTACATGACAAAAGACGCATTATCGTCCTGCACTTTTTGTTTCTTATATTTTTTGCGACGACTTCCATTCGGGTCATTGTGGCATTTTAGTGCTAGAGAAATAACAATACGCTTCTCGAGCCAAGTATAATATGTGAGCTTACTGTGCATGTTACATTCTCATCACATTCAATTCGATTGATTAAATTTTATTACCCTGTGTCGTAATAGTTAATAGTCGTATGTTAAATGTAAACTCCCCCTTCTATGTGGCCGTAGTTGAGACATAGTAGTCTTATAAAATAAGCGTAGTTGTTATATATTGTTTCCTTAGATATTTTCATTCCAATTTAAAGCTTTTTCTTATATGTGAAAACCATAAATATGATTATATAAATTCTATTTTCATTGACATATTAGATTTATTATTTACTGACATACTTCCTATTTTATTTTTTATTAATTATTTATTGCTAAATTTGTACATATATTTTTGTTATTTAATTTTACGTTATGATTATTTCTGTTTAGCTATTATAATTGTTTTACGTTGAATGCATAATATTAAGAAAAGATGTATCTTATTACTTGATAGAGTACACTATCTTAAGATCCAGACTTTCTTTGGTGTCATCACATTAATTTTATTTTATTTTACGAATATATCAATGTGTAGTCATATTACGAATTAAGTACGAGAGTAGTTAAATAACTCAAGTTTAATGAACAATGTCTTATTTGTAATCAATTATAATTAATGTAATGCATAATTTGTTGGTGCAAGGTCCCGCAGCTAGATATTTACCTACAAGCGAAGCACACATTACCATAATGTTAACACATGTCAACTTAACACATACACCATTTAAAAGTACATGCATTTACTTAACGCACAAGAAATTTTAAACCTTAAAAAAATGTGTTAAAAGAGGTATACTGTTTATAAATATACAACAATTACAATTCTTTCGGAATTCTTACTTCGTCGCCAAAATATGGTCTGTATGGACTTTGTAACCGCTTATACAATTGTGATTTTTCTGTATGGATAAATAAATGTGCATTATGAAATCGCTTTTGTTTATTTTAATACCTATAACAACACAGTACATCCAAAAAATGACCAAAATATATATTACGCTCATTACCAAGCTCCTTATGAATCAAGATCTCCATTGAAATGTAATTTCTGCATGATTTAGGTCAATAATGCAAAATGTTTCTATTGAAATATCCTACCTGCTACAATCCTACATGACACTTAACCTAGATCTAAGATCCTACCATTTATTTAGTAAAGAAAAACCAAGAGTTGGAAGAGTGAAATGTGGTTATCAGTGATACATCTGTATTTATATTACAGGATACTGGCCACGAAGAGTATTATAATGTTACATATATTGTAAGGTAAAGTAAGTGATGCAGTACACTAATTGATTCTTCTTAATATTGGGTACAGGTATCTGGTTAACAATCATAAAATCAGCAATACTAAAGTAACATGTTTTATGATGGCCAAGTACCTACATGATTTTTTGCAACACCAGAGGTCACCACCTCCAAACTTACAAAATTGTGCTATACTAACTTGATCCTCGTATCACAATATATTACTTACAGTCATTAATTAAAGCAAATATTCTTACTTATCTAGGTGTCTAATAAGATGCCTACATAGAAAGCTTTTCTGCAGAGATATAAATATATCTGTAATATTATTAATTTGATATGTTATAGGTAATTTATATTTTTTTTATCTAAATTGTATACACTGTTTATTGGTTTAATTACATACTTATTTTTTGTTTTCGACAGGTGTACGTATGGCTATGTACCTATTGAAGCGTTTGATTGAGTAATATTAAAAAGACTACTTTCTACTTTTTCGCAAAGTAGTTTTAGGCTTTTAGGAACTGACAGCAAACTGAAGATTGATAATAGGGATGCGATCTGAGATCGATTAATCGAAGAATCGATTTTTCGAGCAGAAAATATTTTTTTTTTTTCGATTTTTTAAATCGATATGAAGTACTGTGTCGATTCACTGAATCGATATATCACCCTTGAAAATCGACATTCGATTTTTTCTGTTTTAGTATAAACCATACAATTATTTGTAATTAGTTGAATGTGAGTGAATTATAAGAGTGCTGCCGGTTAAAGAGTTAACTACTCATAAACTCGCGAGATGGCTGTATGTTTAATATCCTTTACTCGCCTCTCTTTAATAAAAAAGTTACGTTTGTAGTCTTTGACTTTATGTATCTATAATCTGACAGATATACATATCTGCTTACTATATATTACTTAAATAGATATTTTTATTACAACTAGACACAAAACATACAAATGTTATGTACATAGTAATATGATGGTACATCATAAGGTAACCAGACAAACTTTAGTTTTGTTCCTAGACTCAAGTGCTTAACAAAATTAAAACGTTATGTTATGTTTATTAACCGTGATATAATAACAGTTCGTAGGGTCACTTATGGACAGTACACGCCGTTAAATCTGTGACGATTGATATTGCATTATGATGGTGCATGGCATAGATTATACACTTATACTGATAATATACGGTGCATGGCTTGACAGACTGTTGTTTTTAAAAAGTTTAGATATTGAGCATTGGGAACTATAGTTCCCAGTTATGATTTCCAATGCTTAATATTTAAACTTTTAACTCTTACCTTATTTTTTACTTTTTTGCAATCAATAAAAACATTCAGTATGTAAATACTTATTTTTTTTATAGTTGATCTTATAGTTTGATACGGTAATAAAAATCATTTTTATTATCGAATTCCCTGATTTTATTGATTAGATATCGTTAATTGCAATATTAATTCGATCTTGTAGGCCTCGATTTTGTCGTGAATCGATTCATTAGACTACGATTCGAAACGATTTAAAAATCGATCTTTTTCGTAAAGAATCGCCATCCCTACTCTTCCACTGAGATCCATCGACATACATATAAATAGTAAGGATGTCATTTCATGTATGTATTAATACTTATCTACACTTGTATGGACAATGGACAATTGGACAACGTTATGTTATCGTTACCTATTTACCTGCTAAACGCAAAGAGTAGCTAAACGTATTGTATATAAAGTTAATTTCTGTCATAAAACACTACCGACATCTGTTTATAATTCGTTCCAACTAACATGGTACAAATTTTCAACAGATGTACTATGTACATGAACTAACATGTCAGCTGACTGATTGCAAACATAATTATTCGAGTTAGCTTATACATCAAAATAGCATACAGCTTATATGTTCTGTGATATTACAAAAAATAAAAGAAAATATTTTCGTTAAAAAAGGAATTATTTTTATGCATAATTTGTAGGAGATCATCATTACCAGCCTCTTGAACTCTGTTGGAAGTTCCAACTTGGAACATGACATTCATGACAGTTCAGTAGTTGTCGGCTTGTCGGATTGTAGACATCGTAACGAAATAAAAGTTAATAGAAAATATTATATTTATAATATACTTACATATAAAATAGTTTTAACTTGATTTGTACTGTTGTTTTAATACCTGTGTTATGGTAGCCAGATAGGTGATAAACACACTTAAATACGTAATATATGGTATTTATACATTTTATAGATTATTACGTAGTATATGTAATACTTCCAGACAGAACAATTAAATGAGCTCATCAAACAAGGGTTTATGCTGGGTGAGAATCAAACCCACGTCCTCCGAATTAGCAGACTCTAACCGCTAGACCACGAGCGGGATTTACACGGGAATAACGAGAATTAGTAGAACTTTGTATCCTAGAATTCTCCCGGGGTCGGTATTTAGGCGGGAAACACTTTGTGGCACACTGATTTCCACGCGAGCGAAGCCCCGGACACATCAGGTAAAGACTAATTCTAAGAGCAGTAAGTGGGTAGGTAGCTAAAAGAGTAAGGTTAAGTATCTTTAGAAGTATTTATCTATTCGTGGAGAATCATCACGGCTTGCCGTTATGCTTGCAGGATGTAGTTAATATAGATAGTAATGAGTCAAGCTGAATGCAGGTTTACGCAATGATCGTTGTACGTGGTTAGCGCCGCATTACACATAAGTACCTATTTATTTTTATTTGTAAAAATACACATAATTCTGTAATTATATTCGAGATGTATAATTTATAATATCCATAAATTTAAATATTAAAAAATATATTAGACCTAGTTTTAGAATAGACATTGTTCAGTTACGATATCTGGATTTCTTTTCATCGAATTTGGTACGTTCGTTGTCAAATGATATGCAAAAAAAACATCGATGCATAAAGGAATGATAAAACAGTATTTCATTCGATGATAAAAGCAAGCGGATTTTTGGATTAGACATAATGGAATGATGTAGAGAACAATACCATAACGCTGTTGTGTACAAAAACTGACTATCATATCTTTATGCCGGAGTAGGTACTTATTGTTTTTAGGGAAGGGCTATACGAACAGAGAGATTATTAAAATGGTAAATATCTAACTTCAAGTATGACTAGATACCTCGACTTAGTAACCAATACAGAGCATCATTCATGTGCTAACGTACGTAGCGCCTTTCATTTTATCATGAAATGAAACAAATAGCCGAGATAACAATTAATAAAGAGTTACGTGTTCGTATTCTGACATCAAATACTGTCACGGCGATACCTGAACGCTCACGTTTATTTATCTAGTAAAATGTTTTAAGGTAGGTAGAATTTGGTACAAACGGTGTGTTAAAAAAATTACTGGAACATTTTATTAATTTATGTATTGTATAATAATATATTTTTAATGCGGATCTATATTGTGTGATATTAGAATGTTACCGACACGCAAGTCATAATTTATTTTATTCGCTTCCAACTTTCTTTTTAAGTCAATTTATAATACTAGATTAAGTACGAAGAATCCTTTATTCGTAGCCTCGTCTCGACATGTAGGCCAGGGTTGAGTAATAAATGACGTCGGTGCCTACAACGCATCGGAGTTTAATTATAATGCTTGGCAGACAGGAAGCCTTATATAAAAACCTAAGCTGTACATTAATGTAACCAAGTTACGTCACTCTAGTCACACAGTTAGCAGGGATAAAATAAGACGTCTATACGATACGGAGAACGCGACTGAGCACCGATCAATCTGGGTTCTAATAGCAGTGTCTGACCTAGCCGGCGCCAGAGCGGCCGACGCACCCCGACATCACACAGACTCACTATATAACCGATTTGTTCAGGGCTGCGAGAACCACTGAAAACCTATTTCCAAGGTTCCGATAAGTTACAATGTTGTTTTACGAAGCAACAATGGTTAATAGCTGGTACAATCACTCGAGGAAGCAATTTTAAGTTTTTAAAGACGTATTGTGCTGGTTTAAATGTAGAATTATTATGAACTGAAGCATTGTACTTTTAACCAATATTTTACCTTATACAATAGTAATAAACATAGATATTTGACATAAATAGAACCAAACGTAATTTTTAAATTAAGTAAAATCTTTTAAAGTTGAGCAAAAATGAGATGTTATAAAAGTAAATGTCACGTGTGTAGAACATTAAATTCCAATTTGGCCGACTTGATCTTTCAATATTCGTCGTGAACTTATACGAGTATATGATCATTCAATCGTTTAATACGGAAAATGACGTCGACGGAGATAAAATAATTGTCTGGTAGAAAGGTAAAATGATCATTTATAAGGTATCTCGTTTTAAAGTAAATCATCGTACAAATAATAATATTGGTGTTTAAGTGACAGTGTATAAATTGTAATATTTTTACATTTTCCTTGTATTCCTTCATTTAATTTTGCATTAGTCGTCGTTTCTGTTCATACTTCGTTAGGTATGCCTTGAATATACAAATGAGCAGACGAACCATTAAGGCGTAATGATGCACGGACTGAGTCACCCGCAAAACATCTTTGGAGAGGAGACCGACTGACCAGATTTATTATATCTTACAATGTAATGAATTACACGAAGATTTATTTGACAAAGCCTTTTGTGATATATTTGACATGTTGGTCAGCATTTTTATGATTTTGTCAGATTGAGTTGAAAAATCTAATCCACATTCTTATTATTGTGGAATGTCTGCATATGTGAACTCAACCATAAACCAATAATTTAACAGCAGAAATATGTAGGTCCAGTAGTGGCGGTTACATTACACTTATCCTTTATTAAAAAATGATTGCAATGTTATGTTCATTAATACTTCAATTAAATATCAATTTCTTTTTAAGAAAGTTTCCGAATGCGTACAAATACAATGAGAAAATAAAGACTTGTAAAGAAAACAAATATTTTTTAAACAAAATAATGTCTTGAAATAAATATATTCATCTATCGTATCACATACATACGTGAGATTAATTGTAATATACGCATTTTATTATTATACTCATTTTAATTAAAGAACGTGTTTTAGTTAATCAAATTTAGGCACAAAATTATTGTTTTTCTCTTCGTTTTTGAGAGGATATAAAAGTTTATCATTCTTGCCGGAAGATAATAAGAGAGGTGTTGGTAGACACCATCTCTAGGTAATGGAGCTCAAGCTTGAGGGTCAATTGCGTTATTCAATTATAAGCAATTACAAGTATGTATTATCAGTATGAAATCGCTACTGTTTGCAGTTTTTTAAAGCTAGTAACATGAAGTACGTAAGAGTCAATATAGTCTCGTCAGATTAGAATCACATTAGTAGTAAGTTTCTTTTCTCTAGCGTTTCACTCTCGGTTTAGCTAAATCGAATTTACAGCGTTAAGGAGTGTATATATGTAATCAAAATAATTGTGATTATGACGTTTTCCCAAATCCATTTTAAAACGACGTTTAAAAAAACGTCGTAATTACATATACTTACTAACTTTACTTTTCCCGTGATAACTACATCCTTCTACAAAGTAAAATATAAGTATCCACGTTTTTATCGATAATTTAAAATGCAAATATAGCGGCGTAAATACATAGGTACACTGGTGATAGTCAAAGTTTACGACAGTATTAATAAAAATACGAAATAACCCGTCAATTACTGCTTATTTGAAGGTGAAACTGTTCCTTGTTTTAGTTTTTTACACGTCGGTAGTCCTGAGTGGCTGGCAGACGACGCGTGGCTTATGTCTTTCGCTCGTTATTCAATAACGTGTGTTTATTGACACGTGGCTCGCATCTCAACCAGACACTCACCAGTTGTTATATCTACTGTTGTACAGCTATTTTTAAATTAGTACTTTTTTTTATTAAAATGAAGTGGTCAGCGAGGCTACGTATCGATTTGTCTGTGTTGTACGTAGGTACTCAGATGCTGCTATATACTGGTAATGTTCCTTTGTATAATCAAATTTAATATATAATGTTAAAAATAATTGATTACTGCAAAGATTGAGGATTAGTAATTATCATAGAGTTATAAGGTTTGATTTGATCATGTTTAAATATAAATACCTATAAAATGAATCACGGCCGAATTAACGGAATTGATTCCAGCAAATATTAAAAAAAAAAATTCCCCTAATGACCTTTACCTCCCAATTTAATTTTAACCACAGCAAATACCTATGTTGTAAGTTTTAATTTCTTATTCTCAGAAACCACAGAGAAGAGCGAGTGCATCGATGCGAATAAACCACCAATTTGTAATGTTTTGTAACCACGAATGAAAGTTTTTAAAATGTTGTTATTTTTTTACATTGTTTAAATATTAGGCATTATGTTTAATATTAAAGGTGCCTATGTCGTTTATTGTGTTTTGTGTCATTTATTACTGTGATCCAATTGAAATTCGAAAACATTTGACTTAATCTCTGAAAACCTTTACAGTGCATATCTATATTGAGGCTCTTATGTCAGATTTAGTCTAGCTTTGATATTTTAGTAACAGAAATAAGCTAACGATAAAAACCAATAGAGATATTGCCCAAATGAAGACGCACGCACAATTGAAAGGTGCGCGAGCTATCGGGTGCGTGTGCCGAAAGTGTGACAGTCGTGTTGCGGTAGGTCGGGCTCCGACTGCATTCCGTGCAGCCGCGACACGGACGCTCCCACTAAATATAGCTCAAAGTGAACGAACGCGACGTATCGCGTCCTCGCTCGACCACTGCCAATAAATCCTTTCCCCCGGCGGTCGCAGGGTTCGTTGTTGCTGTTTTTGCTACGCCACCAAACTCTTTGTGTATCTCAGCTGTTAACGATTATAACGTCTAAGTGTAAATTGCGCACTGTTCATGCACCTACACCAGCACCGATTCCGATATTGTAAAATTATAACCAAGCGACTAATTGTAATGAATATGTCGATACAAACCGATGAAGAGTTATAATGCATGTGAAAAGCATAAAGCGCACTGTACAGTAGACTGAGATTTTGTTTTAAAAGAAATGATAGAAAACTGATAAATTATGTTCGCCGCGGCACGTTACTCCATCACTGCCAATAAAATTCTTTATACCGGCGGCTGCAGCGGCGTTTGTCACTATCAGTCATTGTTTATCTATCTGCCTCAGTAGTGTAATACACAAAGAGTAAATTTTTACTTACTATCGTTTGTATTTTCATGCAAGTATTTTGCAATTCCCCATATCTCATTTTTTGCGAGTAAAAGGGTCATCGCTTGTGCATTACTCAGCCTGACAATGAGCAGGATGCTTAAATCTCTTTTCATATCACTGTGGTCTTTTCTATGTATTTGCTGAGTAGCATAAAACCAGGTGAATGTCAATGTGTTCAGTTCTAATTTTGAATTTTTAAAAAAGTATTTTTTTTCTTTTTTGTTTTATTATGTCAATTGTATATACGTCAATAAAAAGATATGTGACCAACCAAGCAGTGAATTTTACTTGCATCAGTTTAATCCTTATAATAAACCTTAACACAATGGGCGGTAGCGATATTGTGCTAAGTGACATTTGTCGGGTGGATTCTGCAGCTCATGAACACCTGCTACAGACCTTAGCATCAGAGTTAGTTCAGCTTATGGGACTGTTGCGGACTATTAGTTAGTATTAATTGATATCAAGACTGCATGAATAGAACTGTGATAACTTAATAACATTAGACCAGCTAGTATGTATTAGAATTGGATAGGATCTGTTCAATGAATCTCTTGTAAATTCATTACATCTATTTAGTTATACACAATTAGGTATGTCTAAGTTGGCAAAACCGGATATCTATTACAAATTAATAATTATCTTTTTACTTGTGCGGCCATAACAAATGCGGCGTCGAACGCTTCGCTGCGATCACGATATATTGTCATTGTCAACTTTTCGGCGACAGCGACTTGAACGAAAATAAGAATAATGGTTCTTTTTATTGTCTAAACGTCTCACCCTTTATTTACTTCCTGTTAATTCGAACATTTTTCAATGACATAAATACTAGAAGGTTTTAGTATGATAAAAACTCATAGGTACATATATAATTTCCCACACGCTTCTACATAATATCATTAGGTACGTAATAAATTATTGTTAAAAAACTATGTTACTGAAATGAATGTATGTATGTACACAAAAGAATATCATTAAAATGCGACGCGACCAGTGGCCACATCGCGTCGACGATTGACACGACGACATCGACAGAGCTCGTTTATTTATTTATCGGACATATAATGCGCTAACCGTATACGATAACGGAACAATGAGTATAAACCGGCCGCGCAGATACCTACAACATTAGTGTACACTCAGATATGCTTATCTCTCAGTGTCAATACTCTTTTGTACCAGAGATATGGGAGCCTATTTGCCCTTAATGTGCCCAACGCATTCTTCAATGTTGAATAACATCATGACAATGAACTGACCCATAAACAACTTAAGCGGTGGCGTGGTACTTTGACAATTTTATCTTTAGAGAAACCAGACAAATTACTGACCACATTATGCATAGATATGCTTGGTATTTTAAACTATGGAGGAATTCTCATATTTGCTTGCATATATTAAATTGTTTTTACCGGTTTACCCAATAACGATGATAATCTCGTGTAAGGTGGTACCTACTTTAGTGTTCTATAATCCGTATAAGAAACGTATTTTGTAAATTTAACTTGATGCAAAACGTAGTTTTTAACTTTTCATATATAAATAGATTATAAAAATGCTATTAACAATATTTCATTTTTTATTGTTATAAGCAAGTAATAAAATATGGTATAATTTATGCAAGCGCAATTTTTTTATAGTGTTACTTTTGAATTATTCTCATACACTGTAACTGTGTGACATAACTCCTACCTGAATGGACCCTAACATATTATCTTGAATATAAGATAATGATAATGAATACGCTAATCATGACAATGTTAATGAATATTAAATAAAGCTCCTGACCTTTAGCCTCTTTGAGCGTGATATAAGCATTTAGGTAATTTGTGATGCTTCCTGGCTCCTTCTTAGCAGTTTAGTAGTCCGGTTTTCTAACCACTAGACACTAGATGCCAATCTAAGGTTATTATAATAAGTCATCCAATGTGGTAAAATGAAAAAATCGAATTTGCTTTCCGATATAATACAGGAGTGGGATTTCAAATATTTCCCATCTTCATGGATGAAACGGGTGTTTCATGTTTAAAATGAAGCTGGTACATGCGATCTCAGACATGATTCAATTTCTACAGGACATCAGCCACAGTTACGGTGTTATCCGTCATGAGGTATGGTTAAGTTGCAAATATGCAATGCCTCAGAAAAATTAAATGGTGTAGACAGAAGTTGGACTCGAGCATATCCCCATGTATCATTATTCAATTCGTAACCTTATCAGCGTAGTAAATATTGCATAACAGCATAAATAGTTACAGTGTCTTTCTATCATGTTTAAAGTTAAAATGATAGGTACCTTAGGAATTGTATATTTATTTACTGAACTATATAATCATAAGTACTACACTCTTACATATGTTTTATTTTTAATTGTGTCTAAATTGAATTTTGTGCAGATTAAATATTTTTAAATGTTCCTATTTTCCCGTTATATTGTTTTAAAATTAGTACTTCATTGAAAGGTTATGGAAAGTATCAGCATATGGAAACAGGTTGTTCCAGACTCTGACGTGGTCTATAATATACTCGTACCGTTGATTCTAATAATTTTCAGCTACCATTATGAGAATTAATATCTCTAAACCAGTTTTCACGGTGAATTATTTTTATGTCGTGGGTTATGATTTGCACTAAGTAATAAATCCTACTGACGGTTTTGTTGAAAATAGGTAAGTACTTTTAAAAATTACAAAATCTCATGTCAAATGATTAGAAATAGAAAAATCTTTATTTCCTCAATAAATTTATTGAGGACGTGAAGATTTTGTACGTTCACTGTAGTCACAGTGGACGTACTGAATTATACCTATATGTTTTTTTTCAGTTTCGAAAGGAAATTTGAATGATATTAAATATCTCTATATACCGTTAAATGTAGAAAGCTCCACAGTCTGCCGGTCACCGTCAGCTCATTTATCAGCATGACCTTCGCAAGAGCAGATTGATAAGAGATAACAGATTCCGTTGCTATAATGCATATTGATAGTAATACACCAATTTTATCTATTCGCCTTTTGTTTCGTACCGATGGAATGCGTAAGAATAGGTTTATATAATAGTCCACGAATGCACGCAATAGGTCCATAATTACTAACTTAATTTGTCTGATTACGTAGCGCGTGTGTTGTAAATCATATATTAAGTGAGCGGCGGACGGCGGCTGGCGGCAGCAGCGGCGGTAGCGGAACGAGGCATGCATTTTGCGCAAGAGTGCAGCCGACGGGAAGTCAGCTGTGCGCTGCGAACGATACTCCGGGGAGGGGAGCAGCCGCACCATGCCCACGTCTGCTCACTCGGATTGATTACGTACACGTCACTCTATTAACGATCTTGTTCTAATTACCAGCTCGTATCCATCCTTAAAAGCAAACTTTTCAATTTACAACATGAAACCGTTTCCACGACGGTGCTAGCCGACCGAATGCTCGTTATTGCAGTAGACCGACACTATTTATCAACAGGCTCGTTGAACGTCTCGTTGCACCGGTAATAAGCGAGCAGCTCCTCGGCAAAATTGCCGACCATTGGCAACCGATAGGGATGCGCGATCCGCACACTCGATCCATCGGGAACTGATTTGCGAGCGACTCGAAATAGACACGTAAATTGGTAGCGAGCGCGTGCATGCAGAGATCGATCGCACTCACCGTGCGCTCGCAGGCAATAGGCGCGCCGGTCAGCTGAGCGGTGGTCCGAAGTGACGTGCAAAGCACTAGCGATTGCTGCCCAATGTTGCACCGTGGGTTTTGCTGCACCGAAGGGTTTGTCTGCGCCGGGCGGCACTGGATGAGGTTGCACTGCACGCGAGCTCCGGCTTCGGATCACGGAGAGCACACACACACGTTCTGAATGCGTCAAGCGTAGGCGACTTGCATCGCGTCTCTCGCGTACTAATAGCGAGAGTGTCGGCGAGCGACTGAGTACCGGAGCCGACGTAGCGCGCGGGGGCCGCCGCCGGCACCCGCGCCGCCCCTCGCCGCCCACTTCCTCCGATGAATGACAATAATGGAAGACGTTCAACTCGCCCGCAAACCGAATAATATGAATCATTGCATTAGGGTGCAGCCCCGCCCGAGTCCGGTCCGCAAAACTCTGACCCGCTCCTCGCCGCCGTAAATATTCATGAAGGGCCGGCAAAGTATTTTCCTGCAACCTTTTCACTGATAAATAAACTTAGAAATAGCAGAATGTGACAACTTCTTATGCAGTTAGTAGCAACTAGAAAGAACTTTGTCCTCAGCTGTTACAAAAACTGTCTTACAGGTTTCTCGCGGCGCTCATACTTTAGATAGAGTTCGCAATTAGCAGGTTCACATGGCAGACAGCGGCTAGTGTGCGGCGCGCCTGCGACGCCACTAATCTTATCTGCACTAATCTAATCCAGCGCGACGCCCTCTCTCGTGTTTTCTTCCAATTGTGTCCACTCAAGGTAAATTAGAAGTACTCTCCTGGGAAACCTCAGTGTAAGACGATAGAGTTCAGTGTACTTTAAAATTTGTTACATAAAAAGAAAGCAATTAAATTAAATAGCAAAGATTTCATACATAGTTAGTGGTGCGCTGATAGATATGCCAAGAGTTACATCTAGTCTGGTAGCAATGGATGTAGTTGGTTGGATTGGTTGGTGGTTGAGAGTGGGGTGAAGTGAGAGATAATGTTAAAAGCTTTTTAGAAGAGCGTGATGTTTGATCGAACATACTCCTAATCCTCGCCTAATTGCGAAATGATATCCACAACAAGCATGTCTGATATTGATGAATTACAATAATTAGTTTTGAACTGCAACTGAAGGACTTTTTAAAAATAGAGACTATGAAAGTATCGTATAGGACACTATAATGTAATATGAGGTTATATCGAGGTTAAGCAGTTAAAGAGAGGTTGTCTAGCGAGCCGGCTTGCGAAAAATTGGACATTAAGAACAACGTCCCGGCCGCTGTCGCGATACCGAGAGTTATTTTATTTTGTCGGATCCTTAAAGTTCATCTCGTCTAGACCGGTTCACCCACGCCCACGCCCCGCACAGATTTCTGCATCTTGCAACCGACCCGCCATACAAGTTACTTTATTTCCCTTTTTATCCTTTTGCAAACCTCCGTGATATTGGCCTCTCCATCGCGTTAATAGTGAGTCGATTCGCCACGCAGAATCCCTTTAGAATAATCCTACTAAGCCGCGGTCTAATTGCACACATCCGAGCTCTTTAGGTTTTTAATTAAAACTCAACTTGCACATACTAGTAGTCCTTCTTAGAATAGTTCGGTTTAAATTATTTTTCCATTAAATCACCTACAAAATGTTTTGTTTAGTATTCTATGACTACCCTACATCCAGTTTTATATTGCGATTACATTGTACAAATAATTAGGTACATTCTGTTTCGTATATTGTACGAGTATGTCACTTGAAAATAAATTTTAACAATACAAAGAAAACATTAATTTAAACTTAACTTCAATTAAATTTATTTTATTATAAATGATGCTATGTGTTAGCTACAGTATGTATGGAAAATCAAGTGATACTTAAGAACTACATACATCAAGCGCACTATTTTTTAAGTTCGTCTAAAATTGTATGATACAGACCACAAGATAAAAACTAAATGTCAACCGGCGTGTATTAACACGTAAACGGGTGTTCCTATAAAAACACCGTTCCAGCGATCAACACCGCGACCGTCCCGTCGGCGATTTTACGGTGACACCGAAAAAACTCTATTAAATTATAATGGCATTCTTCACAGATTTTCATTGAATGTCGGAATAATAAGTACCGTAGCGTAAAAAATTCCAAGTGTGGCAATAAGCACATAAAGCGACAAAGTATTATAATCTACGTGAATGTCGGTAACTTTGCAGTCTCGCGACAGAAGGGGTGAGGGTAGAAATGTTTAATGCTTCGTACGGGCCCACATAAGCAACGATTATGTTCAATTGAAATTGCATGCGCAAAAATGAACATTGAATTTAATATTGAGATGTAAAGGATAAGACAACATTGTTATTAAATGCCTTTCTTATGAACATAAATAATAATCAATATGAATTCTTTAAACTAAAGGGAGCATCACGTGCAACACCAGTATTTCGAAGAGTCTGATAAAATGCATCTGTCCTATTATCACACATATATTTTATTATAAATTGAAATTGATTATTTTATATCATACATATATTTATATGAAAATCAGAATCTTTTGTATCCATTTCTCGTGAAACACGTTGAGCCCGTCTGAAAAATATGTCACGATCCTAATATTTTAATGATCTGTGATAAATTATTTCCGGAAAATATTTTCGTTTCGTACAAAATAGGTAAGTGGTCTTCATTAGACAGATATGGGTCCTTTGCATTACCTCGGGTCATTTATCAAGCCTTAAACCGGGTAGCATGTTGTTGACATACCATTCATTTCTCAACTCTTATTACCAACTGGTACAATATTATTAAATAATGGGTCTTCCATAAACTACAGGCAGTTAAAACTACACGAAATTAAATAAAAACACGAAATATTTTTAATATTATTACTATTCATTTTTCAAAAGTGCTATTGTATTGACTCCTATGTTCTATATACCGGATGTCTCAACTAAATAGCAATGATTATCATATCGTCTCTACATAGAGTTCATTGGAAAATTGTTTGATAGTATGAATATCCTACAGCACACGCTTAATTCGCTCTTATAATGACAGAACTTAAATGATTAAGGGAAAAATGATCTAAATTTCCAGTGCTAGCGATAACAAAACCACGAAATTGGATTTCGCGATATAATCTGGAGTTGGTAGTGACAGGGCGGACAGGCGAGACCTCTGACGTTTTTGCGCTTCATACTCTACTCGTCCAACCGCCGTCGTATAACGATAAGCGAGGCAACTGTTTTAAATTTTATTCATTTATTTATTTATAAAAACTGTTCTATTACCTTAAAATTCTTACTCCCGAAGAGTTAAGACACAGACCTTGTATTAGTATGGATGTTATAAAGTCTTGTGTTTCTTGTGTTTCTATATAAACATGTTTTTATCAAGATACGTACCAAAATCTTAAAAATTGAATGTACATATATAAAGTCCGAAAGTGTGATGTGGAATCTGCCAATCCACACTTAGCCAGCGTTGTAGCAACCTTTTTACTATGAGAAGAGGACCGAGTCTGGCAGCATAATAATAAAAGAGCTGGAAAAAAGTTAGTCACATGTGCGCTAAAATGATTTTCGTCTTATATTTATAACTCGCTTGTATTGTACTAAGTGTTGATAATGTTACTTATGTGAATTGCATTTTAATTCCAGGGTTAGGTTAGTTACATAGGTTAAAAAGGAGCAAATTATCATAACAAAGCAATTTGAATTTCTATCATCTAATGAGGCATTGTTTTATATATAACGATAATAAATTTGTGATGATTTCATCACTTTACTATGTAGTTACTTGTTTGTGATACGACAAGTGGCTACGGCCGCCACGTTTTGTCCAATCCCTTTTAGAACTATGCGATATAAATAGTTGTAAAGTTGCAAAGTCCCTTGTTACATACTTTAAGTTGCTTCAGCTTTCCGGCTTTGCGATGGAAATATGATATTGCCAGTTTTCAACATATAAATGCCCCTAAAAATAAGAAAACGACATAGAAAAATATACAAGTTGCATATAAGATTGCAAGTTCCGCATAGATTAACATATCACTTACAACATACAACTCAGTAAGCAAGTATAAATTTTAGTCTACGTGAATACCAATAGCGTACTTCTCCATGGCAGGTAATACTAGTATATATTATCTGTGCATATATTGTTAAATCGATATTTTAGTAAGTATAGAGTACTCAAAAGTACTCAAAACTATACATTTAAAATTACAGCTACTAAACTCACATTAGCGCATTTTATATAGTCACCAATTAAAACTTCGTCGGTTTGCCTTCGAAATCGTTTTTATGTCTCCCTTTGTTCTTATTACCTTACGCTTTTCTTAATTCAAAAAAGGCACATTATTTATTTACTTCAAATTCTATCGCGCCTGTCTGCTGCAATTATTATAAGCCATCGGCAAGGCAACCTACTTTTTAAAAGCACCATTATTATACCCATCATGTAAAACATACGGACATTTCTGTGCAAAAAACACGCGATTTTTCAAGACTTACCTATGACGTTATGAATTATTGGTTCCGTTTCACTTAATGTTCAGCTATTTGTCAAGTGTCACGTTTCCTTGATTCCTTGATTTTTCATTCGTTCATTGTCATGTTTTGTGATGGTTGTAGAATGTGCCTAACTTTGGGTGCGATTATATAAAAGTTGATATTTGACTCAGATTTTCTGCCCCGATGTTATGTCATTTCGTTAGATGAGGTAATATTTAATTATTATAATCTTTGCTTGCATGTAGCTGACGCGAACTTATTGAATTAGTGGAAATATTTGTCTAGGTGTTAATTTTTTGCACTACCACGTGCCGCCCATTACTGCAGTACAATAAGCAATGAGTTCAATTTTGCTTTTTTTTCGGTCGTACTTGAGCATGTAGAAAATATAATAAAATGGCTAATTAATTTGTAAAAGAATCTGTTCATCTAGTATGGCAGTTATCTTATGTCTGTATTTTACGCCATGTGTTTTAAAATTGCATGTACGGTTTTTATTAAAAATGTAACGGCACCCTATTGCAGACTTGCGAGAGCGTAGCGAAATATTGTATTCATATACATACATATGAATAGACGTCTACTACATTTACCCTCGTAGTTATCTCCGCGTTCATTTCAATACAATGAATGTAATGATATTTCGTCCCATTGGTAACGGTTCTCACCACAAATTTAAAGTCTTAGAGTTAAATCCATAAGATCGACATTCATTAGGAATTGCTACGGAAATTCATGTTGGTTTTCACCCTATCTTTTAAATACTCCCAGCGCTTAAATAATCTTAAGAGCTTCCGGCACGACTTAGAAACTTAACGATAACAACGGACCAACTGTGGAACGTCGCCTAAGAAGTTCGGAATCGTTACGAACATTTCTTATTAGCTGCAAGCAATTATTGGGCAGCGATAGCCTAGTGGTTCTAATTTCAGTTTCCCACTCCCTGATCTGGGTTAAAGTCCTTGTAACTTAATATTTACATATCATGCGCATACCCATTAAATATCGTTAATTAAAATATGATTTTTTATGGTTCACAAAAAAGCTTATTAATTAAATTATTTTGCACCAATCAATTTCCGAGCAACACAAAATGAAAAGATAAATTAATACTTACAAAATGCCCATTGGAATTCTATTAAGGTTTATCTTCGCAATTCATCTGTTGAGTTTTTAGTTCATTTCTATTGATTATTTTTACTTTTCCTTTTGTTGGTGATTTAATAGACATTTCATCATCGCACAGAAAATAGTACCTTAATATGAAATAGGTGGCCAGAAAAATTTCATAAATGCCCAACACACGAATAATATTCGTGAACGAATAAAGTTTGAATTGCGAAACAAGCTAAAAGATAAAACAATATTTATAACATACATACTTTGATATATATATACAGTAGCAATAATATTTGTTACGCTATCACGCTAGGTCCCTAACGGGGTAGGCAGAAAGCGCCGAGTATCAACCTGATGTGCTGCGTCTACATTCATCACTCTCTTCATGCATACATGTCGGTTTCGGAGCCCTTGGCTTTTATGTCTAATTTTATATATTATACGTACACATATATACATATATACTGTTTGCAACTTATAAATAACTTCATAGAATTGTTTTACTTGAACTTTGACCCGTATCTATTAATATACATATAATCTACGGGATACAAACAGAATATTTTATTACAGAACATATATTTAACTAGCACAATGATACCGAACACAAGTTTGTAAAGTAATTTGGAAGCTAGAACTTCTGCTTATGTTTATAACACATCTTATGTTAAGTGAAAATATTCGTATTTTGCATTTGGAAATAGAGATAAAAATCGATTTCTTAATTCACATTTAAGCTTTTACTTTTGTTGCCAACATTGGAAATATATTAAAAAAATATACTTGTAATGCGGCTTTTATTAGAAATAAAGAGATTGTTGATTACAATCCTTTGCCTTACGCTATTTTAATTACTTAACTTATTTTCAAAAGTTTCTTTACTACTATGACTAAGTATTACGTAAACATAATCGTAGAAATTGTTCCAGAAAACTATCCGGCGACGTCATTAAGATGATAAAACAAGATAACAATAATGATTTAATTTTATCCTTATTATCGATTAGTTCGACGACTCGTCGATCTTTAGTACCTATTATCGTTTTAATTTATAAATGAACAATTTAGCTTTGTAAAAGTGTAACAATCACTGACTTACAGAATGCACTGATATAAGATAACGGTGTTATATATGCCAGATCTCTAACGAGGCAGGCAGAAAGCACCGAATGCCAAATTCATCACTCTCTCCTTACGCATTGATATACAACATGTACGAGTATATAAAAGAAATATGAATAGAAAGTAATGTGCATTCGTTTACCAGTATACCGATTTTCTCTAAGTAATGATTTACCGTAGGTATATTTATATAGAAAGGAAAAAATTAAATGGAAAGAAAGTGTTCAAGTTGTCTTCGATGCCCTATCTATTGAATTCACAAAGCGGATTGGAGATTGGCAAAGCCGATAGAGGTACTCTCGAGCATGGGCATTGACACTGAGTTTCTTATGTCGCAATGGGTTCCATGAACCATGGACAGCCACGATTTGTAAACATCACACCAATCGACGTTCATGATTCGTAATAATATCTTATCTGTAGTATAAATGATAGAAATATATTAAAGTACACTAAATCCAATTTCGTAAAAATGATCCAAATGAAGCTTCACCTGTCAATCTTTATAACTCTTATTGTAATGATTGTCATAATAATTAACTTAATAACCTACAAATTTTATAAAAAGTATATGCATGTACATGTCTAAGTATTATTTTTAGGAAATGTATGTATGTATATTCACACAAAATAGTAACCTTATCTTATATGTTCTTCATATTTTAAGCTGATAGTAAAATATTCAGTAACGGAATGTATGAGATTGTAACTATGTCTAAACTGTTCTCAAAAAATCTGTACCGGTGTAACATATAAAAAATAAAAGAAACAGTGTATAGTATATGTACATATCCGTATATCGAATAATTTATAATTTCGCAGTATATTGAACCGATGGTGACAGGCAGTGCGTGCGAGTGTCACATCCGGAATAGCCGGCCCTCGCAGAGGTTACCGCTAATAGCACGTTCTCTAAAGCGTTTCCGTACGTCAGAGGGCCCGTCGAACGATCAATTTCGGCTAGAATTATAACCGCTATTGTTAAATAGCGCAGGATACGAAAATGCGTTTTATCAAATGACGTCGTTAACATATCTACTTGGAGAGTGTAAACGCGATGAAAAGCCAGCGCTGCTGCTATTTCGTTTCTATTTTTAATTTAGGCTTTTTCCTAATGTCTCAGAATATTGCAACAGTACCATCACACCAGACATTTCTTCGGTGAGTAGGATTGAGCCTTGCGACCTAGAGCAGATCGACTAGGACATGTTGTTTATGTCCAAAGTCCGTAATTATTAGGGTTGTCCATGTACCCCTCACTAAACGTAATTGTATTAGAGAGTTTAACTTAATGGTCTTCTTCTTCACATACATAGATAACATACATTCATATACGATCACGTTAATTTCTAGTCGTAATAGGTAGAGACTAGGTATCACCACCTTCTAAGGTCCTGACACTTTCTTTTCTACTTCTACTATTCTTCTACTTTCAATACAATCGTCCTACAGTCTCGTTTCTTAAATGTATTTTTGATCTAGCCTTCTTTAAGTAAGTCTCCCATTTTATTAAAGTATGTACGGCTAACTGTACCTTTTATCCCCAGGTAATATTGTATAATAAGTAAAGATAATTGCATTATAAGTAAAGTAAAGATAAGTATTACGATCTAAATTGAAATAAAATTATAAATTCTTTTGACATCGAATGTAGCTATTATAATGCGCAATTACTCTTTAAGATACCTCTGATATAAGATAGGTACTTGTTTTGGCTACACATATGTAGAGGCTGTTGTTAAACATTAAACCTGACCTAAAATGAATTTTGAATAGCGCGTAGACACCTTTCTTTGAGGTAGGTCAAAGATGCTTTGTCAAAGAGAATTTAGATCAAGGCCTTTACCGGTTGAGTGTCTAGTTTTCTCAGCGATGAAAATGAATCGTACGCAAAGAGCAATAGGGGCCTGGATTAACAAGACCTTTGTAAGACTAATATGCCTATATGCCGTGCAGATTGGTCAATGGACATTAAAGAGGCATATCGAGCTGCTATGGCTAGCATATACTAGATAAGGATATAGATGGTTAAAAACATAATATTGCAAAATAGATCTAGCCTATAGAGAATTACTTTGTTAGCGAATATGTAATGTTTACAATATGCAGATGTTATATAAATACACAATAATAATTCACATTCCAGCTTCAACCCATTTTGAATAATGGGTATTGGTCACTCATAGGAGTAGATAAACCACCATATAAACATTTCACTGAGGTCTTATGTCCATTTAAAAAGCCGTTTTGTGGTAAGAATTATCTACCCGTAGCCTGCCAATTTATTGTGCATTATATGTAGTAAAAACAAGAAGCACTCCTAAGAAAAAATCCAACATTAACCAGGTAAGTTTAATTGTGATTGTCAGATAAATCTTGACGGAGATTTTAATGAGTTAGAAATAATTTCGACAAAACTATTAACTACTAATACATATTTCGATGTACGCGTACATGCATTGCTGACTACGATTTTTCATTTATAACTAGTAGTCAAACTTGGCGGTTCCTGTGTCAGTAATACTGCGTCTACGATAACAACTAAATAAGTTTTACTTTGCAATTCGACCATTTCAGACACATAAAGGAAATAATAAAGTAGTTTTACAATCCGTTATAAATTTATTTCCGTGGAATCAATTTCACCAGTAATAAGATACGGTGAAACCAATTTATAAACTGTTCTAGATTTGCAACGATTATTCTTGAACTCTATTCAATAGTCAGTAAACAGTCTATAGTAACTGATGATTTAGTGGTTTTATATTTTAATATTCCAGTTATTGGTCCGGTGTTCAAGTCCCGACAAAACCTTGACAACAGAGTTGAACAGTTCAGAGCGTTTTAAAGATTAAATATATCATTGCTATTAGAGGTAAAAGAAATTGTAGTGACAAAGTCTACATGCTTTTCACATATTCATGCTTTTCAATGTGTCCTTTTAAGGTATGAAATTGACAATGCGCCTGAAATCTTCAGCATAGATTATGTTCACTGTGAAAATTACAAATTATACGATGTACATTATTAAATTTTATGGCGACAACTACATAGGTCTGTCAGTTTTTATTTCCTGAAAAAAGAACCGCGCTTCTATCGCATACATGTCAGTTGTGGATTAAACTTCCTTTCCAGGCATTCCCGGCAGGCATTGCAATGGGATGCGAACAGAAGTCTCATTTACAATCTGCAATGTACCGGCTACTCGTTTGATTTTGTAAAGTTATATTGTAGAGGTAAAAGCGCCCGTTTATCTTCAGAGAGCTTACACGATGCGGGATTTTATGAGGCAAAATAATAAAATTGCCCCAAAATAGCATGATTATGAATATTTGAAATCGCATCTTCGTATATTTTAACTGTTTTTTCCCCAATTGTTTGTGCCCCCAAAATTTAGTGCGCCCATATTGATATGTATAAAGACTACACCGCTTGATTACCTATTTTAGGCCTTAATTCATTTATTTACGTAAAAGATAATTCGTTACTGTCAACTCAATTATGGGTGCAAACGACAATCATTGAGATACAACAGCAATAAAAATACAAAAAACACAACAATTGTAAAAACTAATAAACCAAAACGTGTTTTTGTTTTAAACCATAAGACAAATTGAAAACGGACGTCACTTTCAACAAATGAAGTACATACATAATGGAGTGTAGACACAGTGTAGGACGTATAGGTAGATACGTACTCGTATATAAGGACGGAATCAGACTGGTCGATAACGAAGGAAACGCAGTCATTGCGTAATTCGCGAACAATAGTTTTTGCCGCGACGGCTGAGCACAGTTACAAATAATGGAACAGATAAATCACTTGCTATACCGCTGACGATTAGCCATTGTACTTTCCCGTATGGAAATGCCAGGATTATAATAATGAGTGTTAGCAATTCGACGATAGGTGCATACTATGTTTAATTATTTCATCGGTATATAGGTAACTTGCTCAACGTGATACTCGTATCTCAATGACAGTAGAACAAATGTCTAATTGTACAAAAAGTCCAATCTGTACAGTGTTACGTCATTTACCGATCATACTGTATCAGACTTTACAAAAAGTTTGATTGAGCCGCTTGTTTTTGTAAACCGCGTAATATGTTAAGTAGTTCATAAACCGAATATACTTAGTTACATAGTATAGAATAATGTAATTTCTTTTTTAGTACATATTGTATGTCAAGTGCATAATAATCCACTGATTTTTTATCATGCAATGCTATAAATTTTCTGAGAGTGTCTTAATTGTTTCTTTCAAATAAATTTTAATTATTTATGGTCAATTCTAATTTTTTGAGTTCCTCACCAACGGATGCTTATTGATATTTCCATTACCGTCATCTCTCCACCACGACTACCACTTCATTTGTGACCGACTTCTAATAGCACGGGTACGATTTGAACTCAATTTTCCTCAAGGTTCCTGCAATCTTGCTCAAAATTAATACTAACAAACTAATTCTTATTAACACCTGTTACTAAGTTACTTATACCCTCTATTAACTTTTACCTTGATTGCACCTAATACTCCAAAAACTTCACGATCAATTTGTAATGACAATTAAAACATAGTAATTGGTTTAAAGTAAATTTTAATTCCGAGTTAAATTCAAGTAAGAGAAATTCAAGAACTGTCAAAGGATATTCTAGAAAATATCGCTCATGTTAAAGTCTGGCGAAGAGTAAAAGGAAATCAGCGGTAACCGTTTGAAATCATTACGACTGATTCATTAAGGCACGATTTATCTTACTTAGAGTGTGCATCGATCCTTAAAAATAACGGTAAGTTAGCGGGAATTCTTTTAGCCGCAAGTTTAATTAAAAGTGCTTCACATCTCTTAGTCTTAGCACGTACCATCAGGAATAAATGTTTTAACTTAGGTAATTAAACCATAGAATATACTTAAATGTAGTTTGTGTTTGTACGTTAGAATTAAGCGCATACGGCTAAACTTGGCCAGGATCAACGCACAGCTGTTGGTTCTAATATAATCGGGAACCATTTCATTTCATTACGAATGTACCCAGACTTCGGACTATTCGGCCATACAACCTCTCTCACGCTATTGTTAGCGGATTAGTGCTGTAATCAGATTAGCTGAGGATCCTTATAAGAAGTACGACAGAGTTGGGTGAAACCGTTTTTTAGTATTACTAGGTTAGCGGGTTTCGTTGTTGAAAATTCATATGAAGGTAATACTATTGAATCCAAGACGAAATATAAAAAAAATATTGTGTTTGTTAGGGTATTTAAAAGCATTTATCATGAAAATTGGTAAAAAAAACACTGCCAAAAACATTACTAAAGAGCCATTTGGTTCATTTTCTAGCACTATTTTTAAACTATTTTCTTACGTAAATATATTATGAGTTATTTGTTATTTAACGCCACATCTTAAACTTACTACAAACCTTCAGTAACAGAATGCTAATACACAGAGATTAAAGTCAATACCGTCATGTTGTCTAGATGTACGATTATTTATAATTACGCAAAACATATGCAACATCAAGTTCTACAGAATATACTTGAAAATAAAAGTTAGTCTTATTAGCTGCCAGACTTGGTGACCGCGGAATGCTAACTATCCAGTCACACTGTTCGCTCTGTATTGTCGAATTACTGCTATAATCCCATTAACTATGGCGACTCCAAATAAGAAATAAACAACGCGTAAATCTAATAAGGCCTTAAGTATTTATGGGTTTGACGTTTGACGTAAGAAATGAGGTTAGTATATCGAAACAAATTAGTATCTAAGTGAGATTCCAATTAGGTACTTGACTCTGAAGAACTAGTGTAAAGTTTTCTAGTGTAGTGTGAATAAATAGTGTAAAGAAGAAAAAATATATAAAAACTCCAATTGGGTATCAGAAAGTTGTGTGACAGTTCTCTTGAAATCATTATGATTAATGCGAATATGCTTGTAATCGGTTGGTCACTCACGGTTTTTACTCATGGTGGAGAAACATGAGCAATTGACTTGTGCAGACGTCATACCACTAGGGAAACCCGTTTTTCAAGTTAAAAAAAGTTTACACCATTATACAAATTAACAAACTATAAATAGCAAGTTGATTGCATTCATATTTATTATAACACAGTTCTTATTTTATTATTATCCCACACATTTCTATATTGAATGATGTATTCAATACATTCCAAAACAAATCAACATAAGGTACCTACAGTTTAAGATCACCTAAAACGATGTAAAAACGATATAACCTTAAAATTCCCAAAGAACCTACTCATATTCTGAAATTGGCTTAGTGAAAACACCGCATTGATTTGAATCTGATCCCACAAAGTGCACACTGAACGTTGCGACTTCATTAAGATTAACCAGGCCGACTCGCGGCGACAAGGACCCGGCCGCTGTGAAATTTAATCAGGATTACTGCATATTCGCCCAGCGAAAAACCGACTGAAACGGAATATAACTTTATTAACATTCAGCCGACAGCCGGAATCATGTTGTATACAGTATTGAATGAAAATTATTCGTGTTAGATTTTAATATCCCAACACAAAATAGATGAAAATAATCAAAAATATCAGTACGTTTTCACTGCGATGCATTGGTAAATAAATAATAGTGCTAAGATCAGATGGCGTGATTTGCATTTCATCTCAACGGACTCGTGTGTTGTAAACGTTTTTTTTTCATACATATACGCTGACTACAAAATTTATTCGAGATTACAGCATATTCGCCCAACGAAAAACCGATTG
Source organism: Aspitha aspitha aspitha (assembly GCA_018246895.1). Lineage (NCBI taxonomy): Eukaryota > Metazoa > Arthropoda > Insecta > Lepidoptera > Hesperiidae > Aspitha > Aspitha aspitha. The sequence continues at coordinate 26,378 of DWGJ01000248.1, forward strand.
AAATGAGTGGTTTGCGTCCATCCCGCACGTACCTGTTACTCGAACAAAATAAATAGTCGAGCATTTTTTGCCGACTGACAACCCTGTGATTGCGAAAATTTTAGCTTTAACTTTATTTAACTGAAATTTATTTCACACGGCCAATTGTTACACGTTGTGTTTCACGGCGTAAACAATTATACGCAAAATTTAATAAACGAAATCTATTTTACGGTAGTTACGTCGTCTACTGTGCAGAGGTTCGATTTCCAGCCAGGCAGAGATTGTTTGTCCCATTTTTAGTACAGTGTCACTGCGATCTGAGATTGGATGCACATACACATTTAACTGATTACTGACTTCTGTAATGATAGTACTAACTACCTAGTAGCAGCTAGAATATAAAAATATATGTATATATGAGTACAAGTTACGCCTTCATAACCATGTTAAGCAATTTGTTCAGGTTACCACGTATGTAGATACCGCGTATTACATTCGATGAAATTGGAATTCATAACCAAGTTACTGTTAAGATATAATATGAAATATGCGTGGGCGACACTGGGACGACATTGTGATATAAGTATTAGTGTGACTAGACAATTAATGATTCAAATATTCTTTCCCCTGTGGAATCCATGTAATGTACTTATTTATCAATCCAAAAGCAGGCAACTTTGCCATTTTAAAAGATTCTTGAACGGGCATTTGTTATTGTTTGTAGGGACGCTGCGACGCGACAGAATATATTACTACTTTACTGAATAACAACTGCCAGGAACAGAAATCCAAGTATGAAATTATAATATCACGCTCACATCATAATAATGATAAACTTAATTCATTAATCATAGTAACAGTACCACAAAGCCGAAAGGACTTCATTTGCAAGTCATCTCGAAGTTAACGTAACGTTACTTATGGTGTGAAGACCACAGTCATGGTATTAATTTTGAATTTTGCCTTCTGAATGTTTGTGTGTTATATGATTACATAAAGAAACTGACAATAGAATTACACTTGGCATTTACAATTGGCTCATAGTTAAACGAGCCTAGTTTTGAATAAAAGGAAACACTTAAAATCTGTATAAGTCGTCAATGGGTCCGTAGATAAAATAATGGGCATTACCTCGACAATTCTTCCCGATTGCACATTGCAACGTTTTACTTCGGGATGCCGTTTGGTAGCATGATATGCGGCCACTCAACCGTCTCTTCGCCCGTTACGTCAGTGGCCACATGCCACAATTAGACCACATACGAGACTCGCAACGCCTAGACCCGACACCAATCGGCGATAGTTATGATTCAGTACCGTTAAAAGTAGCTTTTTGCTACTTCTGCGGTATTCCGAACATTTTTCACGACATTACGACCACGATTTTATTACATTTATATGTAACGACTGTTGCGCGAACAGCCAACGATCGAAATTTGCTTATTTCTTTAAAACTAGTAAGCTATGTAAATTTAAATTCAGTATGTTTAAAGGGTAGTTCGAAGCGATGCGAATAATTTAAACGATGTTATTTGAATAAGAGTGTAGTAATGTTAACGGGCAAAATTTAAAATGCAATTTAAAGTTTCGCTGCGAGTTGCGTTACATTCCCTTTGGTTAGACGGAATCTCTTAGTGTAGTTGTGCGGTTACTCCGACCCGAGTTTTTCCTTTATTGTTGATGGTGTTCATAAAACTCTTGAAGCTAATTAGCTCAATGGAAAACAGTCTGAAAATTGACATAAATAGAGTTTTATTGCTTTATAAAAAAAACTTTTGATCTCATCGAATACTAACTACACTTTAAAATTGATTGAAGAGCAGTGGCATAAAGATAAATTGAATTCATTTTTAACGAGTGCGGAAATATACCGGTAGTGGCGCATTAAAATGTATCCTCTCTACGATTTTATAATTTGATTTTAACATTACATATCAGAAAATATAAAGATAGTAGTAGCACATGTTTTTTTTAGCTTATGATAAAATGTGGTATCTTAATACTCCTAATATTAGATCTGTTACTAATACTTTGTTTTTAATAGCGCGAAAATAAAACAGACTTTAATTAAAATAACTGTTGTTCAACCTACGCTGTTAGCTTATAAGGCGATTTTCGCAGCAGCTCTTAACATCGGAGCCAAATTCTGAATAAAAGTTTTATACCAAAGACATTCAAGAGTGGCAACGCTTTCGCAATTTGTTTAGATAAAATCTTTTACACCGGAACACAGCACGAGCACTGTTGCTTCCAAGTGAACTGAGATAAAAATGTGGTAGACCGTCTCCATAATGTGTTTTAGTTTTAACACAACCAAAGTTGCAAGCAATTTTGTTAATGTAAATAACATTTATAAACATTTCTAACCGATTAGAAAGGTATTTATGAGAAAAAAAAATTATAACAATATGACTAATTGACTATTTAATAATGACTAACCGTTGTAATAAGTTGTGTTTTGGTTTCAAATTTCGTAATAAAATTTTAATTATTAAAACACAAGAAACTCTCCAATGCTCCTTACAATTATGCATTGTGAGGCAGACACATAGTTTTGATTGATTTAACTAATTCAGTTAAAACATAAACCATCCGAAGGGTTTAAAATGAAGTGTTGTTAGTTATTAGAATATGAAATGTTATATGTTGCACATACGTTATTGTGAATATCACAATAGATTTTTCAAAGATCGCTAGCAGGATGATTACAAAGCCCGCCGACTTTCGCTCCCAGCTCTCGGCCAGCGCGCTCGTCTCGAGGACTCTCACGCTCGACTCTCCACGCCGAGCTGCTTCTAGCCGCGACTATCTTCATCGTTAAGCGCGCAAGTTTAAGATCTTCGAATGTTGCTAAAATTTTGCTGCTTTTCCACGTTCGAGTAGTTTAAGCGTTCGATAATATGAAATGCTGTTTGTGAATTTTGCTTTGTAGGTGGGTTCTTTTATAACAGATGGGTGTTTATGTTTTTATAACCTTTATAATCTGAGGTGTTAAAAGTCCCAAGTTCAATTTGGGAACGTTAATCAAGACATGCATAATATTATCTTAAAGTAAAAATGGACATTGACGTTGGTACTATAACCGGTCTCCTTTCCATTGTAGTTCCATGTGTAGTACCTAATTTGTATGTCAAATATGTAGTATGTATGTATACCTACATTCCATTCCGATCATGTTCGTCAATTCGCTAAAATAAAAGACAGTTCATATTTCCTACTGATATTGATACGACAACTGCTATATCCACTCCTATATCCTACTACTAAATACTATGTACATCCTACTTTTTATTTTATTATATATTTCATTTTATTTTAGCACATATTTATTTCATTGACTTCGCCAGTGTTACTTCATATACATGATCATTTCATCCTTTACCAGAACAGGTACGAGTAAAAGCTCATTACGCTGAAACCTATCCCTTGTTATATCTCGATGATTCATCTCATTGTTTCACTATCAATTAGTTAGGAAAGTTTTTCTTCGCCACTAGATTATTATTGCGCAGTACTGCAAATTATAATACTTTGCGCGATATACTTTACTTGAGACTACGCGGTATTGGAACAAAAATAATAATCATTAAGAAGAAAAACTGCGTAATTTGATTTTCAAGTAATTTTCTTTTAAATGAAAGATCGCATTCGCAAGATGCATTCCGCTATGCTTTACCTAACCGCTAAGGAACAAATCATGCCTATCAGTGTCCATAATCTTTTCACATTAATTTGTCCCGCTTACCTAGTTTGCTACAGCTAAGTAAGGATATATTTTATAAGCATTGGCTATAATGTGAATCAAACTTTCATTATTATTTAAAAAAACCGTCAAAGAAATGTAATATCCATTGCTGCTTATTATAGATTTTATTTACTCAGTCTGAAGAAGTGGATATTTCAAGACGTTTGCCTTGCCTTTACAATGGAATTTCAAAGCGCCTTTGCAACTAAGTGCAAACGACTAATATTGGTAGGCAATGTTTCATAACATAGAGAAATTAAGGAAATTGAATCCCTTTACAATTAAGCCATACAAGGCGTCATCGGCTTGTGGACGGTCACCGATAGTGACAAATTTCCAGGAGCATATCTGTGCTTCAGAGGCCAAGATGAGCAGTTATGGTCAGGTAACTATCGTTAATAACTGTTGAAGGCCTTAAAGGCGGCTTACAATCATACAACAGACAGTTTTATAACAAGAAGTCATAAGAACGAGGTAAACAAATCAATCTTCATCGTTACGCGAAAAACTTAAGCCGATTTTCACGCCATAATTTGCGATGTCATATTAGGAGCCTAACGGGTATATAATGTATATTATAAAGCCGCAAAAATGACAGAAATCCCTGACGCAATGAACTAGCCGTACATTTCTGCACATGTATGCGAACCTATTGTGCGGCCGGACAATGCGGCCCGATGCTATGAGAAGGATTCAACAGAACTAAGAACTTAGACGGAACTTAAAATTCTCGAAGGAATTACGCCCGCGTCTACTCTGAACTTATAAATATTTCCAGTCATTTCTTTTTCCCTCTTCGATTCTATAAATGGAGTCGTGTAATAATGGATCGTGCTATTATGAGCTCCAGTTCGTTCTTGCCATAAGATGCATTGTCATTATAGTTTTTCTAACTTGTTATAATATATATGCTATTATATTAATGATGCATTTATGTTTATGCATATTACAATTACTGATTTGAATAACCATGTTACTATAAAAAATTGTTACACAGATTTAATATTGAAATATCAATATCACTAGCTCTACAGATAATTAGCCTCACTGATCTGCTCGCTCGTGTAAAATGCGTATCAAAGCAGGTATCATCAAGCAAAGTGTCCCCAAGGCGAAGGCTCTGCGGCGAGGTAAATATTTTTAAGATCATAATTCTACGAAGCGTTAAAGGAAAAAACTTGCTTCTAAAGGTTATTTTTCTTAGAACGTTTTAAATTTTTCATTACGATCTGAGCAAAAAGGATGAAACGAATTGTCGACTCAGCAATGTACAATATAAGGATCACTCAGTGCAATCATAACTCAATTATGACGTCATGCCGCAGTCGTTGCATTGTTTCCTGTGCTACCCATATAATTACAGGGTAATAAATCAAAATTCCTCTCGGCATCCAACTGTGTAAGGTCACGTGTCCTCAAATTCATGTAACAACACAAGTAAGTCATCTTTTTGAGACGATGATATATGTACATATATATTATAATTCTCATTATTTTGGCTTACACACGTAAATGAGTAATAAATATCCTTCGTCATTATGATGAACATTAGTGAAATATAATTGTATACGATCTAGATCGAAGGCAAGTTTGAGCCCGCGTGTCAATGAACCGACGCCCAGCATTGTGTCGGTGTTAGTGTGCCCGATCATTTTACTTGTGGGAAAAAAGCAGGGACCGCCGCTCTCAATAGGCCACTTAAAGCTGATATTGATAGCTACTTCATAATGAAAACGCGTGAACCCTTCACAGATTGAACGCAACATAAAACAATGAAATGACTTTTCGCCCAAACGACTGTTTCTAAAACGAGTTCGTAGAAAAGTGACTCATGTAGTCTCCGCGGGGCCTATCGAGGACCGAGGACGAAACGTTTAGTACTATTGATATGTAATTAATGTGTTTTTTATGATAGTGCGCCGAAATAGGCACGTAACAAAGGCAGCACAATTGTATTAAATAAGAAAAACTAATACAGTACATGTTTGACCATGTAACGTTGTCAATAATACACTAATGTGTCCCAGTGGGGTGAGCCTGAGTATAATATATATATGTAGTACTCTTTCAACAGTTATGCCAATAATCCTACCGTACATAGAACATATAAATGTGCTTATTAATCTCTAAATTCGTTGATAGACATGGTGGGTGCGAGCCGCGGATCGATTGTCTAATGAGTCATAGACGACATGAGAGTGCACTTGGCGTTCCCGGTCTCCAGTGATGGATGACAAATCGCTTTTAGATCCCACACCACGATATTTTTGTCGAACGCTGCCAGCGGCCTAACGCTATGTTTTTCGCATCTGAACGCGCCTTAATCCAGATAGCACTTAAGCGACGTTCACATTAGATCATTTGTGTTAGGTGAGTCACCAATTTGACGTCATTTACTACTTTCAATCACTGCACTGCTTTGCTGAACACAGCTTTATGATTTTCTATTAATGCATTATTGGGATAACTGGACACTTGGACACAAAAAAGACAAAAACCATGCAATGTAGTGACAGTGACCGATGTTCAAAGATAAAGTACATAGGCCAGGCTATCCTTAAGAGTAAGAGTACAGTTCAATTCAAATAAGATTTCAAAAATATCTATAACGATCAGGATTTGTTCTCTCAGTTTATGACAATATTCCACTATAACGAATATCATTTATCAATTACTACAATAGCTTCATTGGAACGCTAGTCTCCTTCGTTGAAAGACCGTCCATGCGTCATGTTGGTAAGCACGATTTTCATTGTGTGAAAAGAACGTTGATGTGTTAAAGGTATTTCCTTATGTGTCCGTTTATGTAAATGTGTTCTATGACAGAGTAAAATGAAACACGTCGTGTTTATAATAATGCCATATGTATTTTACAACCTCAAAAAAATATTTGAATAAAATGCTCAAAGAGATTTAACTAAAAATCTACCCAATGGATATCAAAGAATTTTTTTTTAAGGTTAATTCCGAATTTCATTTTCTTAACCCGGGAACCATCTTGGATATCTGTATGAAGTAAACTGTGTGAGTGGGGCAACGACCTCCCCGCGTAATACTTACTATGTTATTTATAATTGACAGGTGATAATAAAGAATATCAGCCGATATTTTATTCACAATGCAGCGAGCGATCAGGTCACAAGTACGTTGTAACAAGCCAATCACTGATTAATCAAATAACCAAAATGAAATACTCGGTAGGTACTGAATCTGAAGGATTTTCTTTTTAGGTAACGACCCTACCAGTTTGTTCAAACATTACTGATACTTTTCGACCCCTAGATTTTTGTAAATGTTTTATTTATTAACTTGCTTTACAAATTTTGCGTTCCACAGAGGTAAGGAGTAAAATAAATAAACAATAATGAACAATTATTATAAAATCAAGCAACATTATATTCTAAGATAAAATATACATAACGTGCAATATGTTTTGTTATAATGTTGTCATGTGCAAAACAGATGAAACTTCATTATCAGTATCGAAGTTTAACATTACATATAAAAATATGTTAACACACACAAATCGTAATTTCAGCACGATAAAACGTGAAACAATCGAGTGTGCTAGGTTACACGGAATTATCGGAATATACATATATACATATGTATGTATGTAGTTCGGAGCGTGTACCTACAACAAACTTCCTCCGACCGAACAAATGTGGAATTCAATAAAAGGGCCTCGCAAAAGGCTTTCTATTCCGTAAAGTGAGAATTACCCGTTCCTAAAAATACATACAAGGATGTGTAAAATGCGGCACCTCTTCCTTCCTAACTTTACTTTGAAAAAAAGGGAATTACGTACGACCGACAAGGGACGAACAAACAAAAACACCAAAACGTGTTGTCTTGATGGGCGAAGTTATCTACATTTTGTATCGCATTGTATTTGGATATTATCCATACATATGTACGTAAACAACGTATTTGGTTCGTGGTTATATGTACAATTTTTACGTCCAAATTTAAATTGTAAAATTTAATTAGTAAACAAGTCCATCGAAACAGCAAGCGCTTAACACTTTTAAGGATTATGTAGCTACTAAACTAATAAAATTAGCTGTATTCTTCACTGTAAGCGTAGAAATATTGAAATGTTAAAAGATTTGTACAATAGTTACGACAAATTAGTTTTTAATACAATTCTAAATTATAATTTGAACAGATTATTGGATTAAATTTTTAATTGATTTTGAATACAATTTTAAATTAAGTTATTGAATGTGTATTTTTATATTATATTATGACCTGTAATTAGTTTTAATTTACAGCATAATATCATTAGCTTAAACTATGATTTGACTAGATTATTGAATTTAATTTTAAATAGAATTTTAAATTAAGTTATTGAATGTGTATTCCTATATTAGGTATATTATCATCTGTAATTTGTTTTAATTTATAGTATAATTTTAGTATAATGCTAATTTTGCGATGAATTTTAGGTTTTGAATATTTATTATTGTTGAATGTATTATAATCGACTATTCGTATTGTGGTTTGCAACTGTAAATGAGGTGACACTCAGCTACTTCAGTTTATGTCCACTGTCTTTTTTTTATTAATGTAATAGTGTTGACTCTATTGGTGCAACTGTAATAAATAAATAAATAAATACCATAAACCGGTATACTCTTAAAATTTCTTTGTGCTATGAAAAACATAATTTTACGTAAGTATACACATAAATGTGGAACTGTAAATTAAACTTCGTATCTGGCAGTAGAGATACCCACATTTCCTGTCAAGCTCAGCTCGCACAAAAACCGAAATGCAAATTCGCCGTAAAATGGGGAATTCCATAAAAAAGATCGAACCGCGAACTCCGAAATGGATCAAACAGTGGAAGAAAATCCAGCAAAAACTCCGCTAACTCGAATTAAATAGTCGTAGACTCGTGGGTTTGGTGACAGTGGGAATCCATCAGCGGCCTCGATTTAAACGTTAGGGGAATCCCCTCGTTTATCGATCTCATATCGTACAAATGCTATTTGCATGCCCTATCTTTTTCAGTGCACAAGCGATACTGAAGCGATATATTTTAATAATAACATCGCCGTCTAACAAGTCACTCATAACCGAATGCAGTCATCCGAGTTTTTTTAAACTATAACCATACATTATTGTATATTACTGATATAGGTACAATACATGCATGTTTTTCTTCTGTTGACAGTTAATTTCGATCGATGATTGAAACAACCATTGCTTTGCGTTGATATTATAAGATGAAGTACGATTATTTACGACACGTGATGGGAGACCCTAACTGAACCCTCCGACCCCACCGCTATGCACTAACCCCTCTAAAGTAAATCGCAATTTGATAGCATTCTCAAGCGACGCGTCGAAGCATCGCGCGATATTAAACCAGAGTACAAGATGAATGCGTATATATTGAGAGTGCATTATGCATTTATGCAACGTGCTTCTATTTTAATCGCCATATATTCACAGTGATAAGACAGACCTAAAACTATTATAAAAGTTTAAGAATTATGATTTTCTTGATTCCTAATTTTTTGAAAATAGATTGCCACACTTACAAATAGACTCAAAAATTACTTCGGACATTGGACAGAGGAATTATCCTAAATAAATCATTTAAATAAGTCGAACAAATCCACTGAAGTACCTACAAACATTTATAATTTGGTACGGCTAACTACCATAAAGCTAATTTTGTTTCCTGGACTTCAACCGGAAATCGCATGGTCAAAAGTTACGACTGAGAGGTTTGTAATCCCATCAAAAACATAAAAGTTAAATGAAAGCCAACTTCAATATTAAGACATGGTTTTTGAGTTATGATGGGGGATCAAAAGTGGCTCCAAATGATTCCTGTAATATTTATATTATATATATATATATATATATATTACACATGGTACTGCTCACCTTATTAAAATTGGCTGACGCACTACAGTGTGTCTAGATAAATTTATGGGGATAATAAATTTATTTAATCCGTTTAACTTTATATATAACATAAGACGTATTATTTTTGTTTTAGTGAGCATAAAAGAAGCCTGTACGTACACGGGTAGCGAATCCATGACCTTCGCACGTCGAGTGGGCGGTGACCAGACACTCGCCGTCGCTGGCGCCCTATCCGGACGTATAAATACAGACTTGCTTTACATAGACACTAAAGCATGCCGGTATTTATTTAATAAAAGCCCGATGAAAATGATTTCGTGGCTCCGCATTGCTTGGTATTTATCGAGTACGTCTGTTTAAAAAAAACTGCTTCAGCTGCATAACATATCCAAAAATATAACAGTTATAAAAAATTATATCTTAAAACACCGCACAATCAGAATCTAAACCGAAATTGGATAGAATAGAATTAAATCCCGACTTAACAGTCAGGAATAAAAACCATTAAACCAACCGGTGGTAAGTGAGTCTCGCTCCCAGACTAGCCAGAATAACCATTAAAACCCAGCAACTCCCTCAGCAGATCACTCAAAACGAATCAAAAAATACTAACTAAAAACCCATTCATAAATAAAATCGATTATCTCCTATATATGAATCCTATGGATTCTATTAATGTGCTATTAACAAACAAAGACTATAGTATTGACAATCGACAAAATGATACAATACC
>DWGJ01000249.1:0-36666 GCA_018246895.1 Aspitha aspitha aspitha
TCTTGCGCACACTCTCCAAAATGTATCCGATAAAAGACGGCCAGACGAGCAACTCGGCGTCGATGCTCGAGGCTTTGAAGCCTAGACCTCGTGAGCGTTTCGTCGCCAATGACTCGCCTGGCACGTTTCTCCACAGAGTCCAAAGCGCCCAGCTGGTACTTGGCAGATCCATCCCATAGGTGGCAGCAATACTCCATGCATGACCGCACCTGCGCCTGGTATAAGGTGAGCAACTGCTCTGGCGTGAAGTATTGCTTTACCTTATTCAGGATACCAAGTTTTTTCGCAGCTAATTTCGCCTGCGACTCTATGGAGCGACCAAATGAGACATTAGATGAAAGGTCCATACCCAATAGCACGAGATGGTCAGTGATGGGTACGGATACATTTTGGAAAGTCGGAGTCAGATTGAAGGGACTCCGTAAATAAATAAGTTAAAAAAAATAATAAATAAGTAAATAAATAAATAAATAAGTTAATAAATAAGTAATAAAAAAAATAAATAAATTAATAAATAAATAAATAAATAAATAAATTAATAAATAAATAAATTAATAAATAAGTTCACATTCTACACATGCATCTTATTCTTGTGCATTTAAATTTTAAGCGTATATTCGACCAGCATTTAGTTGTGTCATTAATTTCATTAAAACACATCGGCTTAGACAGGAAATCTAGTGCTAGTGCTATTATATCCGCACAAACATACATATACTTAATGCTAACACAAATTGATATTGTAATTAGCTTTTTTTTACCGCGAATAAACATTTGTCTTTAATCAAAATGTGTTGTAATGTGGCTAAGTGGTGAATGTCTTTTATCTATTACCACGATGTAATTAAGGAAAGATGAAAACATTTCAGAGTTTTAATAATAAGAGGTGTATGAATATATTTTTTTTAGAATGCATCATGTGAAATATTATCCTACAAAATGAAGTGGCCCCTTGCGCTGGCTATAAAATGTTCCACACAGTGCGTTCTCACTTATACTTTTCCTCCCTTAATTCACTCTCAAATGCCTTTGCTCTAAAGAGCACATTTTAAGAACAACTTCCCACTTTATTTTCCTGCTTTCGACCGTGAATTAGTGTATGCGAGCGGAGAAGAGAGCAATTAAGGTTTTGAATGCAAAATAATTAAAGAGCCGGGGTTACTGGGTCTCTCCCTGCAGAAAAAGTGGATCGAATACCAATTTTATGATCGAACGTTTATATTATGAAATTTTTAAAATTATGGACGTTAAAAGTCCATGTCAATTTAGTTTAGTTATAAATTAGTTAATAATATACATGTATTTTACCACAACCTGTCTATCAAATCTGTCTTATTGTATTATTATATTAAATTTTATTTATTGAAAGTTTGATTCTATAATTCACGAACCAATATACAAGTATATGTATCGAAAGGATGCGATTGGTTTGATTCGAACAATAATGTCACGGATGGAAATTGTTCACTGTAACCATAGAAAATGTCAAATGACGATTTACGTGTAACAGAAATTAAACCACTGACCACAATTTAGTTTCAATTTAGAATAAAGCTATTGGATAATACCGACTGGCGACATTAAAATCGGTGTAAATCCGTTCAGGTTAATACAATACTAATATGATAATTTGCTGGTTAAATTTAAAGCCAGGCCACAAAATACATAAATGAGATATTTCAAACGAAATGATTAAGGCAATGGGAATATTGGATATCTTTGCATTAATTACAGGATTAAATTATAACATTGCAAGGGTAAATAAAAGTATTGTGACGAAAGCTGTGCGTTTGAAAGTTCACGGTGAGCTACCGTACTTGAATATCATGCTAGACTATCATTATTCGGAAAGGGAACGTGCGTGCACCAATGGAATGATAAAGAAGTTTACGAGACGGCGTTCTTCTGGCGGACAAACATTTTCAAGTTGCGCATTTCCAGCCGATACTAGAAATTAGTCATCCTCCTAATTTCGCCAAATTCATAACCGAATGATGCTGCAAAAGCCATTAGAACCGGGAGGGAAAGATAACTGGTATAAAAAGGGTTTATGGCACTGATACTCTTGTGGTTTTATAACACTATTTATTACTACGTCCTGTTTTTCCTGTGCTCCAGTTACAGCAGTGAATAATGACATCTGGCAATACACATATCTCCAGGGAACAATTACCGTGACAGGGATAATGATCCGTTTATGGTTTTCCTTCTTTGAATACTGAGACAACATACGTACTTTATCGAGATATTGTTTTTTTATGCCTTTAGGTAGTCCGAATGACTCAGGGATTTTTCAGGGAAATATCGTCTTATACAAATGTTGTCCATTCTGGCTTGAAAATTAAACGGTGAATTCTTGGAACCAGGTTTTTCTTTAGGCAATGTGTTGTATAATGTAATGTTGTTTGTTCTCGTCGTACATAAGAATTGATGCTTATGATAATTTTCATTTGTCGACTCCAAAGATAAAGGTGTGTGTGAGTACCTATGTATGTAAACTAAAACAGGCGTAAATAGTAGTATATAACAGATTGCAGCAATATATAAATGATATCGTAGTATGTACTATGTATATATACGATATTGTACAAAGATATGACATAAATTACAAGCGATAGACAGAAAGCAGGATTTTCTTTATTGCACTTTTCTCTACGAGCTCAACTGACGTGACATGGAGTCTAGAATGCAGTCCAAATAATTACCTACTATTTGTCAGATTATTATACTACTACTTTTTGTCAGATTACACTTTTATTACTACTTTTTGTCAGATTACACTTTTATTTAATATTGGTTCAAATCATTATTCTGTTATCCATAGCAATATTCTATATGCATAATAATACAAAGTGAATTAATAATATTTTGCTGCATAAACTAATGATTAATTAACCCAGACCAGTAAAATATTCTACAAATCGTGGTCACTAATGGAATAATGCAGTGGTAAGTGCAAAGGTCTTTGGCCAGCGGCCAGCGGGGGACGGAGCTAGGTGCCGCGTTTGTAACATCACTTCATGTCCCCCTGGTAAGTAATAATGTTTGAACACGATATTATATCTAGATGTTTATGTATGACAAATTATAACTTTAAAATATACCGATATTTATTTGTGTGTGATATTAATTTATAAAAATTTATATCGTTGTGTCAAAAACACGAATAATTTACAATTAGCCAATAATTTACATTGTGACCGTTTAAGATCGAAATCGGTATTTTACGTAGGTTTAGTAGGTTAAGTTTTCGTTTCGTTTACTAATTTTATCAATATTCTGGATTTGGAACTCTTATACAAATTTTGGAACGATTTTCCAATTTCTCATAGCTTTAGAAATAGTTCTGCTATGACGATTACGTGTTGGAAGAACATTTAAGGGATCTAAAAATTGAAGTCCATAAACAAGTACTTTGATCATGACAACCGTTATTGAAATTACAAAATACTTTTAGACAAAAGGGTTCACTTACGGGTAGTACACTTGACAAAGAAAATCGATACATTTTCTACGATGCAAGCAATAACTCCTCTGCATATCTACGGAGACCCACATCTCGGCAAACTCATAAATTCCCATCCCTGTTTCAACGTCCCCTTTGTTTGTTCTTTGCATAAACCATAATCTTTTAACCTGATTTACTTTGCCTTACGATAAAAACAACACGATTTGTATAATAAGCCCGCTGGCGATAGAAAAAAGTAACATATTTTTTTACGTTTATTTATAAACTTGTAACTTATAGATCGTAATAAAATCTTTGAAGCGTAATAAAAAAATTGCTTCGGTATAATCATCACTAGAGCAACTTGACAAGAATTACTATAATAGATATTGATAAATACAATCTAGTGCAGAATACGCAGATGCATATAGTAAAAAAAGTCATAAAGACTCAGACTTACAAAAATACGCATATAATAATATCTCAAGCATTTACAATGCAAAATTACTATATAAGGGGAAGAGATAATATTTTAAAAGATGTCTTTACTATTTAACAAGGTTAAAAGTTTTGTTACATATTTGAAACACGGGTAATGGTTTCAGAATAAATACAACGTCAACAAAGAAATATACTTGAAAATAGTATTTGTTGAAACACAATGCATAATGAAAATAGACGTGAACCATTAGGACAGAGTTGTTTAAAAGTTGGTGGACCAGAAGCGATGAACGAATAGCGAGTTGGCTATCAAAATCCTATATGAAATGAAACCTGTGAGATATTGCTGCGTGTGCCAAATAACATACATACATACAAAGCTGCGGAAGATACAAAGGCTTTCTTATTGAGACTGAAAAATTAAAAGAATTCTTTCCAAAAAATTTTTTATTTATCCCTTCTTAAAGGTATTATATAAATCACCTTAAGTTTTTCATTTCAGTATTATTACAGTTTTACTAAAATTTGTATTTCTTATCCATTCCGATTGAAGAAAATTTCGGTCACACATGGATTGCTACCCTCTAGGACCGTTATGGTTGAGGACTGTATACATGCATACTTTAGTCGGCAAGTATATCGGCTGAATCCTCCTTCCAACAGAGACATACTATTCTTATACATATTAATGGTTAAGCGCAACGCTGCAATTATTGATTTTAAATGCTGTTTAACAACATGGAATAATTGTCATTTTAAAATGAGCTACATGTACATATCATCTAATGTTTACAAGCTTATGCACGAAGAGATTGATGAATGTGGACGAAGCACGGCAGGTTTGTAAGGACAGAGATATTTGGCACTCGCTGCTTTCGGCCTACCTCGTTAGGGACCTGGCGTGATGGTATGTACTGTGCTGCACTGTATTGTTTACAAGCTTATTGTGGAACAGGACATTTGCGAGAGCGTATTAATCTCACTTCATTTGTTGCGACTCCTTTCATAGAAACCAGCCACACCGACCTTTACATTACGCAACCATGTGTGGCTTTATAACTCCGTATGTGATTCTGTAATATTTATTTCCATCTGTTCACCGTTTATTACTAGGAATTGGTTCAATGTCATTATTATTCATTACTTATACGTACGCAGTTGTACAAGATTTATATTTCTTAACTTGTAATATTTGTATATCGTGAGAGGCGTAAGCGATTTTAAAGTAAAATCGTGATATTATTTTAGAAGCAGTGGTAACGCGGTAACTGGAATTGCAGACTCCCAGTTCAGGGCTCTCGGGTTCGAAATGTTTTAGGATTACGTATCTGCTTTTGGCCAGTGTTGTTGACCATAGTTATAAATCTTTTCATTATGAGGAGAAGACCCTGTCCAATGGTACCGCAATAAGAGGATGGAAAAAAATAACTAGGTATGTATTTCAATTAAAAATGACTTTATTATCTTACATACGAAGCGCGAATACATTTGTAAGTATTATATTTAAGTTTAATGCTAAATATAACAATATGTTATATCTGGTAAGCCTTATGAAATATTTTTAGTAACATTTAATTACATAATTTATTTCCCTCGCTCTCTTCTCGCACAAAGAACAAAATTATACGGATAGTTTAGTATAACTTCATGTCTGTGAATTAAAAATATCTCTGAATGTCTGCCAAGTTTTTCTTCGTTCAAAGAGACATAAAAATATAATAACAGAAGTTCTACATTTGCAAACTCTTATTTATTCATTTTGACGTATACTTATTTTAATATCTGTATTCTTTCCAAGCGGAACTTACGAGCATTTAATGACAATAAAATAAAAAATAAATAAAACATAATAAAAAAAGAAGATTGCTATACAAATTTTATTTCTTTTTATTCTCTTATCATTAAATTCTCGTAAGTTTCGCACGGAATTCTCACTGTATTAAAACTGCAATCAGTTTTGTAATGTAAATATTGTGTTTATTTATTTATTTTTTCTTTATTGTAGCACCTTAAGCTAAGATGTACAATGAGCGGGCTTAATGCTTAATGTTTCCCGGATTACAAAAGTTAATAAGATACGTTCGCCATCCTATAAAGAGACTGACAGCCATAGAAACAGTGAATTTGAAAAATCTATACAAACATTTATTTGCAGAAAACATTTGCAGATTGACTCCGTGATCGGATCGGACATGCTTTGTTTTTGTTCATACGGTATCGTGTAAACGACAAATAGAAATACCAGCTTTTGTCAATATTTGGCGCGATCGATTCATTTTGCTCTGTCAATCCGCACCGAAAGGCATGTTTATATTGATACAGTAGCTGCGTCGTGTGTTGACTGGCATTGGAATAGCGCGCGTGCATTCTTTTCAATTCACTGCAAACCTCGCGATGCACAGGCCCCATGGTATTAATTACGCGATGTTTGGTTATACCCATTTGACTACTACGAATCAATCACGTTCGGATACTGTGTGTATATCGTTTATCTTACTTAGTACTTTTCATTTACTGGAAAACTGAATACGGTTATTGTATCAGTGTAAACTTGGGCGTACTGTTAGCTTGTCAGTTACAGCGTAAACATGCCGTGCTTCGAAAATTTTGAACCATACCTATACGTCGTTTCGTTTTATGAACATAACGTAACAGTTTTAATTGAATCAAAAGTGCGATAGCTTGGGGGCTTCGAAAAATATTTTTATGTAGATACGGACATGTACTTTGTTGCATACACACATAACACAAGATTTACAATAGGTATATAGACATTTACATGTTTTCCACGAATTTTGTTTGAATGTCCAACTGTGCATAAGGTTATAATTTAAGATGATAAATAACTCATTATCTTAGGAAGTTAGAGAACAAGTATTTTTTTTTACTGTAAATGATGGAAGGCTACAAGTAATAAGTTTCTACGTCTCCTAGTGAATGCTATCAGAGAAGTACTCGTAATATTATGGGCGTTCACACAGTAAACAATTATTTGCTATCTAGGTACTATCTCTTACTATTTAGCTAAGTTTAATTATAACAACCTCATATTAGTTGAGTTCTATTACCAACCATTTCGCCGTTTAATCTAAACAGTTATTAGTATTTAATGTAACGGATAAAGTAACCTTTCAGTTTATTAATGAAATGTCTGAATTCATAGCAAATTTTTTTCTATTACTATTATTACTTTAAAAATTTGATAACTCGCACTATGTATAAAACATACATAAAATTGTTCTACGTTTTAAGTATATATTAACCCGATTTTATTAAATTATAATATTACGTTAATTTTAATTAATTGGAATTTTCAGCTTAAAGAGCGGCTATTTCCTAATCGCCTATCAAAGATAATCGACGTCGCTTATTAAAATACACTGCTGCTATGAAGGGTGTTTTATCCTCAAATATCGCTTTAGGTAATATAAGTAACCGTAAAAATCATTTTGCGATAACTTTCCCAAACCATATCAACTTTCGAGCCAGAGAGTGAATTTTAATTAAAAACCTATTAAGAAAAATATCGCAAACTTTTATAAAACATTGTACCCTTAATATTCCTACAATATGCATTGCTAGTTTATTCTGCTTATCACATATTTGATAAATTATAAAAAAGATCATGCCAGTTTATTAACCGCTTCAATTTCTGTAGCTTTTTACACCTGCATAGGATATAATCAATATTGGTGACTGTTTCTTAACCGTTTTAGGACGATAGATGTTGCTTTATTGCTAACCTAATTTACGAATAACCGGAAAATTTGTGCGCGAAATAGATCATACTGTTTTTTAGGATGGCTTTAAAGATAATCTGCTTACTGGTGTAAGTTACTTAGCTACCAGCTACCACTTACTTAAAGCAACATGACGTTTGATTGGCCGCGTACAAGCTAATATGTGCGTAGTCTGTGGTTTTGTGGTTTGCTTTCAAAGGTTAATTAAACGGGCGTTATATCATCAGAAATTACTCCATGTGTTATATTAATAAAGGTTGACACATACAGACATGTAATCAATGAAATACACATCGATAATTTGCATATATTAGCCCAGCATTCCCTTTTAATGAATAACAAATTGTAAAAGTGAATATCGCGTATTTACAATTTGTTGCATTGCCAGCTTTCTTAGTAGGGACCATAGTTTACATACATTTGTGTAATTTGTCAATGTAAGCATGTATTGTATTGTAAAATGTTAACTAGAGTAAAGTATATCATTCAAGTTGTACTGAAGTCCAGTATAGCACAAGAATCGAAGTTCAATTTAAATAATTCAACAACAACATTGCCTGTTTTGTTTATTTAAAGAAAATATTTAAGTTATGATAAATATATGTACCTATGAATGTTATGAAACTAAATTTCTAACCGAATATGTGTCACCATTGCTTAATTGCAATTAGTTTTATTTTTGTGAAAACAGTAAAACACCGTAAATCGTAGGCGAAAATCGAAAGTTCAAAATGGGCGCCAAATGCGAATCTTTGGTAACTGTATCCGTGCGGGACTTGCCCCAGTTGTATCGAAGTCGAGAGCAAGTAGAAATCGCTCAAGACGTTCGCTTTTAAAGTGATCTTCGTCCCACTTCGCCGAGCAATACCTACTACTAGATTGAAAATCGAAAAATTTCTGAACAAAAGCGACTTAGAGCGAGCCATTATTTACAAATCGAGCATTGTCCAAAGACTCTTTACGGTATTGTGCAAGTTTAATACGGTATTGTGAACGTTGAAAAATATTATGATTACGCTGTGTGCGTTTTTTGTTTTCTTTTTACTCTCATTCCATTCGAGATCCAAGCTATTGCTCGTACAAATCTTAACGCTGATTTAGTTTAGTAACTCACCTTGTAGAACGAACGTGTTCTGCACAAAATGACTCAATTGCGCAAGTAGGCCTGTTATGAAATGTTATAAAAGCCCATCATAATTTTCAAATGCTTTCACTCCATCTACGGCGCTCGCGTACGCCACGGGACATTAAGCTCACTCACGCCCAATAAAGAAAGAAAATTGTTCTCATCCACGCCTAGCACTCAAGTATTACACTTAAGATTCAGAAAGTGACAGCCAAATTCGAAGTAGGTACATTCCTGACGGAGGATGCAAGAGTTTGATAACTCTTGATGATTTGGACCATCACCACACTGCTTCGGCTTAAGGGACTAACGTTTTTGATTATTTTGAAACTGCTTTTAAAATTCCTGACGAGGATTGGATCATTGCGCGGCTGTATCAAGTGAAATTTTGCCATTATGGATCATCCATTCGCTCAACGACCGCGTCCAACTCACGTAAGAGATCGCTTGAAATTTGTAACCGTGTTAGTGCTACGATCGCTGCAATCCTTATTACGGGGCGGAAATCTAGCTATAAAACATTAAAACATTGCGTTGCTCGAATTTTCATTGAAAGTGTTTTACTATTTAAATGAGATTACCGTCTTTGTTCACTTGGTACCTACACCTATTTTACATAAAAGAACAGTAACTGAAAATTTTTAATGAAGCAAACAAAGATTCGGGAGAAAAATTTGATACAAACCGCAGTGAAATCATTCAAGTTAACGGCATACAACAGTCTGCACTCCGCCGCTCGTGACCTGTGAGTCGTTGATTTTTC
Source organism: Aspitha aspitha aspitha (assembly GCA_018246895.1). Classification (NCBI taxonomy): domain Eukaryota; kingdom Metazoa; phylum Arthropoda; class Insecta; order Lepidoptera; family Hesperiidae; genus Aspitha; species Aspitha aspitha. The sequence continues at coordinate 9,519 of DWGJ01000249.1, forward strand.
CAGTCTCGAGCGAGTTTTAGGCTTTTGCAAACAAACGAAAATAAAAGAGCATCTGTTACTTCGATTCGAGTTTTGCTTCTGGTTTTTAAATTACTTTTAATACAATGTTCCTACGATGAGTTCGCGAACTGAATATTTTCGTGTACCATTTGGATTATTCAGACACAAGTTATATTACAGGATACTACAGGATTTTACTTTAATACGATCTTTTCAATAGGCTCTAAGTGACAATAAGTTTAAATGGTAATATTAACTTCAGATATTTTTATTGATCCGAAAATTAATCAACCTATCAGAAAATCTTTTTATTGCCATGGCGCCTATATTATACGCAAAACCCCTCACAGGGAGCTTTTCTGTTTTTTAAGCCTTTAAATCTCGCAACTTCTGGAATAACTTATAGTTAGAGGTTTACACTTTTCCCCCATGCCGTAATGCGATAAGCAAAGGTGAAATCACGTTAGAGTTGTAGAAAGATTTTTAACGATACAAGAAGCGGGCAGACTAACAGATTCCGACAGCAAAGAAGATATTTCGACGACAAAATTCGAAAATGGTTGAGCTGTAACATGAACGATTACTAGGAACAAACAATCATTTGTTAAGACAATGGATGTCAAAGAGTAGCGTCCAGAAAGTGAAAATACTTTTTTGTAAAGGCTGAAGTTACCTTTGGCAACCCAAATTGTATTTGACAGCCTCAAGTAATTTGCAATTTTTCTTTGCCCATTTCGTGACGGCCTTGTAAATAATTTTTTATTTGCTAATTATGAGAATTTGTTTTTAATTATGAAAAAAGAACAATCCACCCGTGTTAATTAAGAAAATGATCAAATAAAGATAACGAGATAGCAAAAAAGTCCATTATATATTTGTTTTGTAATAAGTTTTTTTAGAGATGAACATCACATCAACCTTAGAGATGTATAAGTTTTATCTCAGCCTCAGTTGTGTGATATTATTCATAATGTAAAAGATAAAACTGTTATAACGTATGTATATCAAGCACAAATTCGTATTTGTATAAATTGTTAAACATCGCTGTAAACATAAAGAATTTCAGTTAAAAGGAGTAGGATCCATGCCTGTGAAATTGAAAGATAATGAATGGCAAATATCGAGGGACGTAGTTTCTTACATGTTGCGAATGAGGGCATTAGCTATCATTGAAATTTTACATCACCATTCATTAGGCTCTATTCGAAGTTATTGGATTCTTCTATGTATTATAAGAATTGTCTTGTAATAATATATAGAAATAACAATAACCTATTGTCTCAAATTAAACATAAATATGTTAATATACAAAAAGTACGCATGAAAAAGGACATAAAAATAATTTTATGAATAGGTAGGTACTACAGAAAAAAATTGAATTTATAACTCATTACATAGACAAATAACGGAGAAAAACCTGTGATGCCGGGTTAAAATGTGATCATTGTAATATCATTGAGCGATTACATAATAATAACTAAAACCTGCTTCTGTATGTTTACATTTAATAGTTTATCTTATATTATTTTATTATTAAAATATTGTATTACTCTGTTGATAAAAACAGGTATTTAATAATCTTCAATACTTAAATATTATGGATTACAAAAAGAAATTCTCGTAAAGAAATTTGTGTTCCTTCTCGTATTAGGTACTCATTAATATTTTTACAAAGTTCGGGATAAAGTATGAGTGAACCCTTGCGGCGTCTTCAATTAACCTTTGTGTAGGACTGAACGTGCAATTCTGTGTCGGTGCGCATTTCTTCTCAGTTTATAATAAAATAAATGAGTTTAAATCCGCTTCTTGGCGTCGTAATAACCTATATTATGTTACCGTTTTAAATAGGTTCCGTTTGTGATATGAAATTAAATGCAAGATTAACTATTTAAATGGGCTCGGAGATAGATAACTATAATTATTTGTAATATGCCACTGTAACCATAATTTCAAACGACCCTTAATACTGAGTGTACTCGTAACATGTTACAACCCTTCAATCACCTATAAATAGAAATAAATATGTAAAAAATAACGGGAAAGAACGAGCGGGTAATACGAATAAAATCATCATTGAATCATATCACGATAATATTGCTCCCTAATCGGCGGAACCGACATATAATTATATGATGTAATAAACTTTTGCCATAGGTCCGGCGTTATCTGCACGCAAAATGTACGGACACACAGGAATTGGATAAACAGTGAGTATTCGTACTTCGCAAAGGATGTTACTATCAGTATGAATAATAAATTATTGCTGATCATTTTACTGTTATGCTTTCGTTTCGTGTTTTATTAGTTACTACCAATGGTTAGTTTATGTTTAATACGCTATCGTTAGTAGTAAAATATACAACAAGAATTAGATGGTTATAAGAGTTAAATGTATCTTACATATAAGTTAGTTGAATGGTAAAGAAAGCCGACCGTCACCATACGGGTTTTAGGGCATTAATCCTAAATAATATGAACATTTCACACACACATCAATAGTTCAGTGTAAATTGACTAGTGGTGGGAAACCTGAAAAACGTACATACATATGTATGTACATATCGTCAGGCCAGGTCCCTATTGAGATAGGCAGAAAGCAGCGATTGCCAAATATCTCTGTCCTTCCAAACCTGAAGTAAATAGATGAAAAACGCTTTATAGAAATAGGAATAAAAATAAAAATTACACGCTGGGATTATTTTTAAGTAATCAAAAGCTAATGTTGTCATAAACGCTTGGTGAACTTTCAGAACTTTCAACTGAAATTGCTTATCGCGGTTGATCCTAGTACCTACTAATAAATTTGATCTTAGAGGCGGCCACTGATTGTAGGTCGACTACGATATTGTTTTTAATAACCAGTAATATTTACCAGTAATGTAATGGAAGCGGTCAACATAATCATAATACGATTTAATGTGCAAATTAAAAGGAAAAGTTAAGAGTACGGTCGTCGATTAGTTATAAATCTAGGTCTCTATACATGGCAGCAGCTTTGGAATACACATGTATAACCCTATATAAATTTCCAGTATTCTCACATATAGGTGTAAAAACATTTATTGTAATACCTACTAATTTTGGTTTTCGATTTCATAAAAAGCTTTTTACATCCTCGTATTTAAATTAACGTGTTTTGTGCCAATACAACACATTCAAATACATTCGTAAAATTTCATAATTTTACGCCATTATTGTTGTTTCGTTTGTTTGATTTATTTCTCGCCGATTTACATTAATTGTGCTTTACGTGCATTCTGTGTAAATACACCAAAATATTGTAATAAATTAAAAACTGATGCCACGGTTTTTAATTATTCAATATGGCAGTGAGCGTTAATAATTCTATTCAGTTCGTTGCATAATTCACGCTGACGCGGAGCAGCAATTTTCTCCAGAACTAATATCATATAGTTTTCATGGATTGCAGGAAGACTAAAGGGGCGGTGCAGTCTTTATATTTTTTTGGATACTTGCTTTCAGTTCGATACGACTAATATTCGGGAGAAGTCGAAATAAATCCCGTCGACTAGAAAATTAAACCACAAACGGTTAACAGACGTTAACTCGATTTGGAAATACTAAGTTTGAAACTCTCTGTCGGTTTTCCAAGATTGGGACATTTTGGTGAACATTTGCTGTTGTAACGAACCGCCTGTGAACAACCCCAGAGGAATACTTTACGAAATGATATATCGAAATGACTAAGCTACTCGTTCTGGCCGATGGTAGGCACTGATTCTTGATGTACCACAAAAATCCTTGCTCGGTGTTCGGTTGGAACTTTTTTTAAGCAGACAAGATATTTGTTTCTGATCTGATAGTAATACCCGGGTAAGCCAAACGTGTTTCCGTGCAAAATCGCTGTGTTCGAAATTATGATTTTTGAACTATATTACATTTGCGTGCATATAATAGAAGAATTGTATTTATGAATGCTAAATAATGTATGTAATAACAAAGGATGTATTATGGATGTAATAACCAAGTCTTACTTTCAAATGGCACGGGTAACTGTGTCGAGTTTATTCTGTTCAAATAAATTGTTAACACGAAGTACTATGAATAGCGAGATCTATTACGTTACCATCCGCTTTATAGTTTGTTGAACATTTAGTTTAAATTGAATTACGCGTTTCTGTTACTTTGCGACTTCCTACTAGCTGTTATTATTCCTTACAACAAACGGCTTAAGCATTTTATGTTTAAACTATCTCTATTCCATTCACACAGATCTCACAATTGTATCAACAAAAAAATTCCTTGCAGTGAAACGTCGTAAGTAATATAATAATTTCATTATGTAAATTGAATTATTATTATCAGTCCACTTTTAATGCAGACCATACTAGTTCACTCAAAATCTTCCTTTAAGTGCAATACTATGCCTATTAGTTTCTTTTTGCTAATATTGTAGTTGATGCCATTAAATATTGTACGCTATTCTTCATTATTTAAAATTCAATTATAGTTTTCCTTTTTTCCATTAATCTATCACAGTTAAAATGATCATAAAAAGATATTCTAAGTGTCTAAAGCCTCTCTAATCTTACATCTTTTTTCAGGAAATGGAAAAGACGTATTTGAAGTATACAGTAGGGGGAAAATATAAAAAGAACATTGCAGTCGTTATATCATGAAACGCGGCCTACAACGCCATAATTCCGCGTAACTACGAAGTACAAAGCGCTCGGGAAATATCGTAACAGAACAATCACTCCATTTATTATGAAACACTGGTCAAAAAGAGAACTTTTAATTGAACTTGCAGAGCAAAGCTTTTAGTAAATATCAAATTGGGGAAAAAAAAAATTAAAATGCAAACGGTTCTTTGCCGACGCTTAATACGGTACTAGCACAAAGCGGTATTTCATATAGCGGAGCTTAATGACCGCCACATACATATGGCTGAAAAGTCTGCGAGTAAACGAATGTCAAAAGCTGCGACCTCCTTAGTGAATGCATATCGTGATTAATTTTCATAAATGGAACGCGAGAAATTACTTTCTATTGCATATACCGGTAACTTCGCAGCTACTGACGGCGATGGATATACGAGTATGTAGGGATTTAATGATAATAATAATAATTGGGACAATTACTATACACGGCTATCGGGTTTCAAATAAGGCAATTAAATGCCTGTGTTATAATATAAGTCACACGTCAACGCAAGTTTACGTAAGTTTGGGTTAAATTTTTTAAGTAATACATAGTAATCATGACTGATCAGAAAGTGTTCTCTCTCATCAGTCATGTTTTTTGCTTTTAATACCTTTAATGGTCACTAGTTTTCTCTGAAACGATTATCTTAAACGTTAAGGAAATTGCGTTTGGTAATTGGAGCAAAACTGAAAGCTTAGCTTGGTGGAAAAAAAATGTTACCTATTTTTAGATAGTAGGTATAATTGAGAAATCGACTATCTATTGTTGTTTTTACAGTTTATATTTGCTTACGTATGTCTAAAAAAAGACAAAGTTTAGGATCAGTTGTTATTTCTACAATACCGACTTTGTATGTATTAACTTTGTATTGGGATAATGGATTAATTTATAGATGATCGCTCTCTATAGGTATCCGTTTATAGGCCTCATTGAAGTAATTGATTTAACATTAACATTGTACTGTTTGAATTATGTTGACTCGAGCTTTCCAATAAATTCCATAGTATTGAATCGCATATTATAATAAAGAATCTCATAAAGAGCTTCAGTTGTGTAATAAAAAATTACTTTTTTATTTAATTTTTTATGTAAAAATCTAGAAATAGGGGTTACAAAGGGCAAACCTAATGTCTAGTGACTTACTTATTTTGTTCAAGCTAAATGATGATTAATTACAGTTAGGATAAATTGCCGTGATTTTAATTAAGGATATGCAAGTACTAGCACCATATTAAGACGTTTAATTGCTATGTATGTAAATGTAGACATTACATAATCCAAACTTATGATTATTAGCTATAATTAATTATTAACTAATTCAAACGCGAGAATCTGAGTACAGACAATTATATTATAGTTACTAAATTTGACTTAGTTGATCTGGATCATTGATTGCAAGGTATGAAATTCAATGCATTTGTTTGAAATTTTTAATTCACCAGGAGATTTCTGTAAAATCTGTTTTCTACGTTTCAATTGATAACAGAATGGACACACCCGACTGGTTACGAAACGTGCCTATCGAAGCACGGGAAAGTTCATCAAATTTTTTGAAATTAATGGAAGCAACAACATCAGAACAGAATAATAATAGTTACGCCGACGAAAGAATTTATCATTCGGATCGCCTTACAAATCACAGAAATGAATAATAGATACGCGACAAGAATTACAAACGTGAGCGAACTCAGAAGCGTTGCGTAGGCAAATAATTTATCAAAGTCGCGTCAACTAGAGCACGCTCGCTAAAAGGAGAGAAACACCTTTTTCAGAAAGTTTCTCAGATCGATCCGCATGTATTCGTGATTGATGTGCCCTTATAGGGGCTACGCACTTGATTGATGGTGATGGAACAAATTCCGACGGTGTCGCCGTGCGCCGCGACCGCATGGGACTGTTATATTTAAAGCGCGAAAATGAAACGTTACAAAAACAATTTAAAATGTCATATCTAAGGGAAATGATCTTTCTTATTGTGGTGAAGCGAGCTTTGTGAGGCAACATTTCTATAGGGACGTCGCGAAAGTGGTCGCTCAGTACATACGTTGTGGCAGCGTTTGTCTGTGCCGCCTTTGTAGGGGCTTTAGTTTTTCGCGTCTCTCAACTCCATTCAGTATTCCGCTGTATATCCTGGAGCGTCTCTAACGAAACCACTCAAACTCATACATTTTGTAACAACTTACATTACACGTTTCTTTCTAAAATCATTTTCAATATTACTGGTAAAGATAAGCTTTTATGAAATTCTTCATAACGTCTAAGGTGTACTACTAATACATCGATATGTTTTTACTTTTTAGAATAAAACGTTTTTCACCCGACCCCTTTTCCATCAATGATAGTTGACAGTACGCCGCCACACGAGAGACAATTCATATTCACAATTTCATCGTCTCTTTGAATGTTAGGCGTACTGGATGAAAAGAGTGATGGCACTGAAATATTTAGAGCGTAAAACTTTTAAAGATGAATTACATCACACATGTACTGCAGTTTACATAAATCAGAGATATTTAACCACTATAAGGAAATCAGATTACATTCGCCGAGATCGTTGGCAATAGTTAATTAACTTTGAATTCAAGCCGTGACCTAAACTTTTGGGTCTATAGGCATAACTTTGTAGCCTTCAAAGGATTTGTGACGAACTTTATCCGTGGGAACGTTTTCTTTGGATAACTCATTAAAAACAAATTTCTGAAATCCTCCGGCATCGTGTGAAAGTTCGTTATTGGTACATAAAAGAGATGAAAAATTATTTTACAATAAGACCTTGAAAATGCTCGGTTTACTTGATGTTGTTGTTGGGCATTGTATGGCGATTTAAATTGTTCGTATGTTGTCAACTTAAATTACAATGCACTAACATGGTGGAATAGTCTTAAAGTGTTTCTAATTTTGTGCTGCACATCATATTTATCACCTCACTTGCATTTCGAAAACAGCAGCAACTACAGCGGCAGAAACAGTAGCTGCAGTTGTAAATGGGTATCTACATCTTATAAAGCGTATATAAATATACTTTGTGAATAAGTCACTAATAATAAAAAGTTACCTTCCGGAAATGAACATTGGAATGTCCGTGTGTTCCAACCCTTGCAGCTATACTATAACTACCGTACTGTGCATAATATATGTTATGTGTTTTTTCTTTGTATATTGAATTTAAAGTGACTAACTTATTTATTAATATTATTTTCAATTAAAAAGGGACATAGTCTGCAACTAGCCAAAAGTGTACAGAACCTAAAATTTAGTTTTTGTCTGATCCATTGGTTGTGACATAAGGCCAATATACCCCGATATCAAAGTGGATCAATTTCTCTACGCAACCGGGGGCGTATAATGATGCGTTTTGTTTGGCAGCAAGTCAAACGCAGCCATCAATTTGCGGTTACGCTAGAAATCGACCTGAATGCCAAAAATCTACACAATGTGGCAGAGCATTTCTATTTATTTTCCTATTCCTATTACCATTTGGGAACTTCTGTTGAATTTTGAATGATGGAAAACTAATAAATGATATTGTGTAATTTATATTGGTCCACTGATAGGAGGATTCGATAGCACGGCGATACACTACGCGAATATTATCGTTGTCGATTTATAATGCAGCCAAACTGCATAAATTCGGCAGCGGCCGCAACCAATAATGATGCGTTTTGTTTGGCAGTAAGTCGAACACGGCCATCAGTTTGTGGTGGGTCTGTATCAGTTTCTGTTCTAGTGCCAAGTGTAAACCGAAATAACGTTTTCATTTAGCAATATTCACTATCTATAGCATGTTTTAGACATTTCCAAACAACAATGAGTGTAGAGTCTTTTAACATTGAATGTATGACATAGTCATCTGCATGCAACTTGTAGTATTTACAACATTATATAAAGTTCCATGTACCAACCACGGCTTAAGCAATCTACATATATACCTATATCAAATCTCGTCCAGGACTACGTTACTGTTGATACGTTTGTAATTAAGTTCGAATGTCGTTTGTCCCAGTTGACATAACCTACTGCATCTCCTAACTTGGAATACTATAGTTGCAGCTATTTAGTTTTTAAGCAAAAATCTGAGCAGTGGTGTCTTAGTTACCGGATATTAAGCCCCTTTGCCCTCTTTTAAGAGTGTAAAGGACTCACTAATACCACTATTGCATCTGGTTGTATATTTTCTAGAGTGTATGTAATTTATTTTAAAGCATTCAGACGATAAAATCGTAGAAAGCTACGTAATCTAATATGTAAAAATGTATGCACATTTCCTCGAACAGAGATTTTGTAAATATAAACTGTTATATTTACAAAATCTCTGCTGTATAAAGGCAGGAAAGCTCACAGGCGGTAGACTGCGAGTTTTCAAAGCCATAAAACTTGGTCCCAGCGCTCGATACAAGGAAGTATCTTAGTAAACATTTCGAACAACAACAACAACAAAGCTTTACTCTTTTTCAAAAATACCATAATATTAAAACAAAATGACAGTTGAATAGTCAAAATTGTCGATAGGATTATGTTTTCTTTTAGGTAAGCGATTTGGACGTTCAATATCTATAGACTCCAAATACATGATTTTATTTGTCACATTGATGAATTTATAGGAATGAGACTGTTAGTAATATTATCCCAATAAGTACCACTAGCTACTAGTGTAGTTAGTTATTGTTATTATACCGTCACGCCAGTTTCGTAATAGGATAGACAGAAAGCACTGAGTGACAAATTATCTTTACAAAGCTTACGTGCTTGGTCGTCCTTTATCGCTCTGTTCCTCTTCTGATTTATACATAGTTTAGATGTTCAATGAAAATGCGGAAAGGCCAATTAGGGAATGCAAACTGGGTCTGCAACGTGTGTCAATTTATCGTTGGCTAGTTACATTTGTGCTTGTGTCCACACGAGGACTGTACATGTAAGTATTAACATTGATGGCTATGTCAGAACTTTCATACATTCAATTGTACACTTGACGAAAATTACATTTTAACGTGTAGTATTTCGCGTGCTAAGGTCGTACCTATTACATTTTTATAAATTATGTACTAAATAGCACAAAAATAACTTGTTAACAGTTTTATGAGCACATTTAACGATGTAATTAATTATTCGCACTTATATGGAATGAAACTAAATAAAAAAGATGTATAATGTAACTCAAAATATTATTATACACAGATACGTAAAATGCTATTGCATTTATTTATATTTATAAATCATTATTTGTTTCAATCATTAATAACACGTAATTAATACATTTTGTAGTTTATTTATGATTAAACCATGTTAATTTGATATGTTCACGGAGTACAATAACATAACAACAAAGCTAGATTTAACATTAAAATATTTTAACTTATAAAAATGTTGAATAATAATAATCTATGTGATAGTGTACCTGCGAATGTAATATCGTTGTAGATGTAGACTAGACACCGATTCGTTTAGATTTACATATTTGAAACATATCTTGGATACTTATTCACATTATTCAAGATACTTATTCCCATTATTCAAGATACTTATTCACATTCAATAGGACAGAGTTAGGAATCGGGATACATTTTCAACGCAAATGACATATATTTCACAATGAAATTCCTGTCGATCGCGAGGTCGCTTTCTCTTTGTTCGTTCTCTTTATTGCGCGCTTTATTTGTGTTCCGCTGGTGCTCCACTGCATCCGCGCGGCGGACAATATTTGATATCTGTCATGAATCATAAGATTTTGCATTCCGACTTTATAACGTGAATGTCACGTACGTCCGCATACAAATGCCATTTATTTTCATTGATCTTATAACGCGGAGTGTATTCGTAGATTGGAAAGGTTAAAGCAAATTACGTTTTTCCTTCACAAAAAATATTAAAACAAAGAAAACAAACTCTCATGCGTATGACACTCGTATAAATCGTCGAGAACAACATAATTATATGACAATCGTTTCACAGTTGAGTGTGTCCCCGTTACGAACAGAGAATGAAAGGAAACACGCGGAAACCTTGTTGCCTTTTCGTAACAATACTATCCCCTATTTCCGGACATATCAGCGAGTGAGTGGAATGGCTTCAGAAATGTAATAATATCTTTAATATCGTCGCGGAAATGGCTGTGTAAACATTGCCAGCGAGCCTAGGATTATTGTCACTGCGAGTTATGAATAATGAAACGAAGGCAAACATTCCCATCCACGTAAAGACAAGGGGAGCTGCTATAAGTGATCGCTCAATTATGCTTAGAAATGTTTAAAGACGCTTGATTCTGTAAAAAAACAATTGTATTGAAGATGTTTATATTAATTGGTTGTAGACTTATATACGCCCAATAAACTTAATTACCTCATGTTCTATTGATAATAGTATATTTAGGTATTGGAATGATATGCATGATTTTCTTTCGTTTATGATAGATCTGAGATTAATCTTAGTTAGTAAATTATATTTTATTGTTATTAGAAATATAAAAAAAATGGGCTAAAGACTGATTTGAAACACCAATGTTTGAATTTCATATTTCATATATTGAGTTTTTAAGGAATAGTAAAAAGTCTGTAGGGACATTTGTTTTTGTTGAGAAAATTTTCCAACAGCATCTTAAATAAAACATTGCAAGCGATATATCAAGGCCATAGCGCGTATCATAAATAGTAATAAAACGTCGGAACGTTTGCAAGCAACGTTTATTCACATCAAACATATCTCTGCAACCGTATACATTTTAAATAAAACATAAAAGTAAATTGTATTACGGTTTTAACATTGCTCTTTTGTTTTTCACGGTATTTATGAGAGTATGAGAGAATTGAAAAACTTGTTTTTCTGTTTTTGGTTATAGATAATAATAATGATAACGATGTAACAGAGAACTCTCCGCGTCTATTCTTCTATTATTTGGTATATGGTGCTTTCTGGCTACTCAAATAGGGACCTGACGTATTGACATACGATTATGTGTAATTATAATAACAGATAACACAGATATTTTCCATGATGCCTCGTCATCGGATCTGTCATCTTGTAAGGAAAGGAAAAAATAAATTGTTTGAGTATTATAGCATTTAAGGTGTTCACAAAAATCCCACAGGCATTGAACCCCAATCCGTCTTTCTCCCTATCAGCGTGATACGTATACAAGACTATCACAATCGGAGGGAGAGACCCCTACTGAGTTGTCGTAAATAATAAACTGCGTGTTAGGCTCATTCAATCTATTCAAGTACAAGGCGATTATCTGCGTTCTATGTATTTTTTAGCATCACAACTACCACAAAATCTTGTGTGCCAGCATTTATATGTCTTATTTGTTCTTGACACAAATAAAGCGATTGCCTACGGCTGTACTTACTTTCCTTCTGGAAAATGGGTTACCGGAAGGGAACATACGAGTATATACCCCTATCTAACGGAATCCCGTCAATGTATGGGATTGAAGTATTGTCAGGTAAATGAAGGGACTATTCTGTAATGAACTAAAATCCGATCATTATGTTCGTTTGAAATTGATTAGACTTATGGAACTTTTACCCAAATTCTCTAAAGTACATTCATAATATTACCTACCTAATAAGGCAAAATGGCCTATGTTTATTAAAATCGACAACATTGTTTTTACCGAGATTATTTTACCGATACTTAATAATGAAACGTGCTATTTTTAATCATCACTACATAGAATAAAAACAAAGTCGCTTTCTTTGTCCCTATATCCCTATGTATGCTTAAATGTTATTTATTATGCAAAAATTATGTAAAATAATCATAGCACAGAGAAAGGGGAATTGTTTGACTCCAAATTTAACGCGTGCGGGCCACGGGCAGTAATGAATAAATAAAAACTACTGGTTCGATTTTAGTCATTTTTGCAGTGAGTGTAATAGGCTATATATTTTATACTCGTGCGAAGCCGGGGCGGGCCGCTAATAAAAAATATAAGACCTACATTACAGATTAATATTGTATATAAATATGACATTCAATGATTACATGATTACGTGGATTATTTGATTCAATTTGAAATTGTAATGGATTTGAATATCGAATAAATTCAGCACATCCATAATTAATATACTTAGTTATTCCTAATAAGAATTTCAAAACCTAATATGATTCAAACTTGAAGGCAATCATTTAAAATCAAATTAGAAAGTTCTGTTCATCTTATTAAAGTTTAATCTGAAATTAATGTTTCTCCCGAGGATCTAGTGGGTACTCAAAAATCACTCGTAATTAAAAAGGGATTTTCCAAAAATGGTCAATATGAAACTGTTTGTTTCACTTATCAGTTAAATAATAAAATTACTATTATGAAGCGGAGAGATGATATTTTATTCACTTTCAATTTAAATCGTGTAATTTATGAGCAACAGGTAGGAGATAAATTGGTTTTCCTTAATTTATTTTTATAATATAAATTAATCACTCAGTAAAATGCAGTGTTGTAATATGGCAAACAACATGTAAAAAATTCTTGTTTTTAACAATAATAAGTACCTACTCTAAATTGTACACTTCTACAAAGATATGTATTAGACAGGACAAACCGCATGTGATGTGTGATTTACCGCAGGATATTCTCAAGAAGAATTCATAACGGCCCTTAAGGTGTGTAGCCTTTTAAATAATAATCTTTTTTTTGTGTAGCCTTTTACCGTGTACCAAAGTTTAGATATCCCACGGCACTTCAGTGACACTATTTATTTTCCCATATCATCTTTAAGATCTCTGATTGTTATATTCTATTTCTACCTGTACTTGTTATGGGCAATAATCGTTATTATTATTATTTATTTGGACTTTAAATATACCTATTTCTATATGACATGAAACGAAACGACTTTCCGTCACTATAAGTTTGTGCCCACTAAAATATATAAGTATGTGCTCACGAAGATAATGCCCATTATTTAGTTGTGGCACTCGAGATAGCTCTTAGGAAAATTGGGGGAGGTCTAAGACGTAATACATTAAACTTATCCGTTGTTGAGTGAGGTGTTACGGTATCTAAGAGACTCTTTTCTACTTGTACTTAAAACACCTTGATGGTTTCGGTCAAGGAGGATTTTACTCCTAATATTAATTAACATTTAGGGTAAACCGTGTTTGCCTTGGATTCGACAAGCTGACTGATTAAATACCCAATTTAATTTATTTGTGGTAATTATAATTATTCTACAATACTGTGAGATTATATGACGAGTAAGACAATAAAATTAAACAAAAGTTATAACATTTACCTATTGTAACAGGGTGCGGAGCCCAAATCAGTTCCGAATGGGACAGGAAAATCCTTTAAGTCCCAGTGACTTGTTAGTCTGTCATCCTCAGCAGCATACACTGTGGGTCATTCTGGCACGCACGGGTACTCAGGGGTATATACCGGTACAAATACGTGCGCGCGGTAACGAGCAACTCACCTTTGATCTGCCGCTCGCGTTCTTTGAGAATTGATTGAGCGTAGCACTCTGTGTGCATACGGAAACGGCAAAATCCAAAGATTCGCCTTATATTTTGATTCAAAGGAAAATGTTTGCTCCAATACGATGTCTTTAATAGTTACCTGGTTTGGGGGTTAAGAAGCTCTATATTTAGATACTGCTAATTAACTTTTTTATATTGTTTTTAATGGCTTTACTTACCTTCTAAAGGGGCCGTAGATAATTGCACGCGTATTTGAAAATACAAGAAGGTTTTTAACTCGAAGTTCGAGTTCGAAGCTCGAGTTCTACATACATTTCGAATTCCGAAATAGAACTAATAATAGCTAAAGTTATTATGTTGGTAAGAGTTGACCATTAAATTGTAACGCTTTGTGGTTTACTTGAGTTTGACCTTTGATCCAATACTTTTATTGAACCAAATTTTTTAAACCGAGACTTTTCACATATAGACAATGATCTTTTATTAATAAGCTATTTCATGTAGCAGCCAATTTTGAAGGCAACTTGATGTCATATAATATTAATAAGAATCGCTGCGTGGAAAGCACGTAGTAACAATATTTGCTCGGTTCAGATGATACTAACAGACAGTTTACCTGATAATATGATTATAACACAGCGAACAAAGGAACTAATGGCACCGTAAATAACGGAATGGGGTAATTAGATAAGCACTAATATTGGGGACGCCTTTTCCTTAAATTACTGTCGTACTTGTACAGTGAATGTAGGTTTTGTTTAATTAAGTAATTCTGTATGACGCATCACATAATGCTATTTAGTCTTGGGTGTGTTCCAACATCAGACTCTATTTATGTGTGTGTTTGTGTAAATGTGTGGCGTGTACGTGTCTACTTATATCTTTTACGATACGCTAACATCAGATAAGAATTTATTTACACATTCATTGGTACCTATATTGACAAATCTTTGAATTTAGTAATTTAGAACCATTAAATCAATTTATACATTATGTAATTAATTACCTACTATGTAATGACTACAATATTTGTTACTCATTCGTGCAAATCATTTTATACGTCTTCGTTTTTTTAAATTTATAATTGCTTTTATATTGAAGCTGTATATTTTTCTTAGGGATAATTAACTTTTATGTAAGTAACCTTACAATGTAATTTTCCAGTGAAGGTAATAACGTTGTGGAAAATGAAATTGTTTTTATCTATTCGAGTGAAAATACGACGCAATTTCCTTGTTCGTCCTTCTCATAATGTTCCCTGAAGTTTGTTCGACATACATCGAAGACAATCACAAATAGTACGGGTTTTCCTCGTATTCAAAGAGCGTTCCAGCACGTGGCACGCAGCGCCGTACGAACCCATCTCGGCTCGCTCATCACGCTCAGTACGTACATACTCGTAGCTTCGAGATAGACTCACCAAAGCCAAGCCACTGTAATCGGGACAAAAGACAATTGGTCAATGTCGATATCTATACGTATGTATTGTGCCTGTGTATATTATTACCGTACAATATTACCGCTGGTTAGTCTTGTTGGTGATTTAGTTGTTACGGACATTTTATATTCAACGCATATTAAAGTTTTCTTTGATGTATTGGTTGAGTGCTTTAAAATGAAACTTTCGTACACTATATAGTTTTAAAATTAAATCAGTTTACCAAACGTAATGGTGAAAGTTAAAAACCGTACTGACAGCGACGTGACTAGGCAACCGTCATATTTTCCACGACCGCTAGAAGTGGATTTCGGAGAGCTGCTTCGCTACGAGGAGGAGAAAAGAGTCTGCTGAGATCGCAATTTCTAGAAATCTTTGGTATCTGCCTACTTCTATAGGCGTGGTTGTGTATAAGTTCACCATATTTGAATAGGATTATAATGGAGTCGCACAATAGTAATATCTATGCACACCTGCGAAAATGTGTCCCGATTTCTATCGGACGGCAACATGGTAACACTATTCGTAGCCTACAAAAAAAAAACGCGAGAACATTTGAAACACGTGCGCTAATGCATTTCCCCGTTTGAGAGTTCAACCAAAACGAATTGACTCCTCGTTCGCTAAAACTTTGTGAAATTTAACGGTGTACTTTGTAACGATTGTAACTGAGAAGCTTTTTATATTTCATTTTAAATAAAACTTAGTAAAGGAGACTCGACATTTTTCGCCATCTCGAATGATGAATTCTAGGTTGATTTTTCATCTGTATGTATATTGATTTCTAACGAGAATAATTTAAGAGTTTAAGATACTGTTTTGCTACTAAGGGGTTTATTAGATTATATAGTATGTCACTCCAATCACAACTATAACTAGTATTTCTGTGCAATAAAGTTGTAAAAATAAATGTTGTAGGAATATCTTTCCAATATATCATTGTATCTTACAAGGTTTCCAAATGAACATATTCAATTATGTAAAGCAATGTTTCTGTTTAAAAGAGTTAAGTGCAAAGAGTTGTGTAAATTCTATTCATACTAATACCACTTTAAAATTGGAATAGTTTGGCGGGGTGCAGAATAAACCTACCGGAGATAATTACGTAATATAACAAAGGCTCGCAGCGACACGCCCTGCTCCTCACTGTTTCACTAACTACCTGATTTAGTTGTACCTCGCTGGAGAACCTTCATAATTAACTTTGCCCTGCTTATGATGTAAGATTACCTTTTCATTGTTGTTAATAAGAGATTATATTATTTCAACTGACATATTTGCTGCTAGATTTATCAGCAGATTAAAGTGTCCACTTAAACATTTACGAGTTTGTACTTCTCTTACTAGTCTACTGTGCTGTAGAACTATTAATATACAATTAGCATTTTAAAAAATGTTTCCACATTTTCATGACAAAATAAGTGGACAGAGGAAAGGGACAGTTTTCTCCGGTCATTTTGTTCGAGTGTTACAGTACCCAAAGGGACGGTAAGCATAAAAAGTTACTCACCGAATCAATTTTAGGTCTTTTTCGGTCTCTGGACACAGTCAGGGTTTGATTTTGTTAGGGTCTGTAAATCGTGTAATATTTCACAAGCCACTGAATGTATGATTACGGTGGGAAATGCGGAGGTAACAAGGATTATTTTGTGAAAACGTTTCGAGTTTTTTAAAGTGAACCAGTTCATATCCCAAGAGAATGTTAAGGTCGTAAGATTAAAATACCGCGGCAATTTTTTTATATTCGTTTAGTCACGCGTATTACTGTTTTGAATGTATATTCAAAATGAAGGAAGCCTACTATGAAACGTTCAGGACTGCTGAAAGACAAATTTACCATAAATGTACTTTGTATACGAAAATAAAAATGTATTGGAATGTAATTACTATTGTATTTAGAACTTAGAGCTATACTAAAATAACTGAATTTAGAGCTATAAATTTCTATTGGTTTTTGGGGAGAGAAATAAAGTGAATCCTTTTGAGATGGATTCTGGCGGGTTCTTATGCACATAGAGTGTTGCGCTCAATCAGGTCTCAAAGAACGCCAGGAGACGGGTGCGCTGATCAAAGGTGGGCGACTTGATAACGCACACATGTGGCTGCACCTTGTTTACGCTTGTACTACAACTAGTACAAGTATGTTTGCGTCGTTCGTTGGTGTGCTATTCCCGTGTGCGAAACGAGTCGATCCTTCCGCATGTACAGGAATGTAAATGTTATTTATATGTTCCTGAAGACCGAGTCGATGTTAGGTGAAATAAGGGAATTCAAAAACTACGTTACATTTGTACACATAAGGATATACTTTTGTATATTCCCTAATCCTATCTGACGGCGTAAATGACAGACTGAGCTATAATTGTTTCTCGCGAATTGTAAAGACCAAAGTGGTATTTTTGTTTACACTATCCACCTTTCAGAGAAAGTGCAAGCACTTGGGATACAGTCGGTAAGTTAATTACAGATAGTTTTAGATTGGTATAGATAATAACTTTCATCTAGTAGGATGGAAATATCCAGAAAAACATTTCAAAATCTTTAAACAAGATCTATGTACTCGTAATGTTTAAAATAATCTTAAAGTAAATTACAGACGCTTAAACAACGTTTGTTGTGAACATAATCTGGTAAGTAACATTTCTCATTTTATGAATGGTATGATATGTATGTACGTATGTAATTACGATTGCAAACTTTTATTTGAGACTCGCGACTCACTCTTGCGTCGCAAGGATGAATAGACTAATAGTGGTATGCCTTTACATTAGTCAGCGCTTTAACATCTGTATTTTGTCATTCGACATAGATTCATAGTAAAAAAAAATGTATTTCGTAATAAAGTCGAAGTCTAGTCACGTACACCACTTAATTTTTAGATGCGTGTAATTTTAAATGATATGGTACATTTAATGTTGGAGGTAATTACTTTAACTAGAAAATTATTATGAATGTATTGTTCAAAACAGATTCATAAATAACCTGTTTCTTTGTATTAATATAAAAATGGTCATTGTTAGTCAATCATAGAAGATAGGCGTATCCGTATCTGAGAGACTTTTAACATTTACAATTTTTCAATACATTATTTACATGAATCTCGTTAAGTTTTGCCAGCCAGTAGACATGTGCCCGAAAATCGTATCTTGACGAATCCTTACAAAACATTAAGTCTATTTGATCTTTTTATAAATTTAATTATTAAATATACATAATTTGAATCATTCGGATGTCCTTAATTATCTATTTCGTAATGGAACTCGTAACAAAGAGTGTCGTGTAGTTTGGAAAAGAAAACAAGCCGGACAAACATGTAGATGCGACTAGCGATTTTCTTTTGTAACTAGTCAGAGAACTTGATAAAATTGACAATGTTCATCATATAATACGCTAACAACGTATGTATAGTAAACAACATAATGTTAGAGCACAGTATAATAAATAAAATGTAACGAAAAAGTTCAATTCTATAAAGCAGACTTATTGCTAATACAACAAACATCGTCAACAAAGTAAACAAGTTTTTTCATGTAAGTTATTTCGTTATAACCGTTATATACAAACCTATTGTGTAAACACTTTGGAAATTTCTTCATAAACTACGTAAAATTTCTATGTTAAATTGACGATCGCTTAATATCCCTCCCCACGCCTTCACCTGGATAGGGATGCTAGTGGTCATAACTCGCAGGGTCAATACTTACGAACTTGTTGGGAACATTCACGGTAACCTCCATAATGAAATTAAAATATTTTGCATTTTACAAATATTCGGAATATAATAAGTGCCCAAGTAACGTCGGGAGTCGGTATCGACAGAAAATTAATTTGGAATGATTACTAAAGTATGTCTGATGTCGCAAGTTGTCGATGGTCAAATATATGGAAAACAAGTAAAATATATGTCAAGCTAATATGTACTAAACTATCTACTAAAGTGGACCTATAAATGTCCGTAAACAGCTAGATTTACAAAGTTTCAAAGATGTTAAGTCAGAAAGCTGTCTATACATCTAAAACACTGAATATTTATATTACTTTGTCTAATTAGCTTTATATAAGCTTGCAACTTCGCTTCAATCTTGTTAGCAACTATTTAGTATAACAGCCACATGAACATTCCTACATTGCTACTGAACCGATAATTAAGTTTCTGGATCCTCCTTCAACAATCTGTAGCGACTTAATGCTTGGTTAACACTAACAAATAGTTTAATTGTCTAATAGTTTGACTTTCAAACTGAAAGCGTGCGAACGATATTAAATTATGTATTATCTGTTACAGTACAGTTGATATGTTGACTACATGATCGACTACGTTTGTAGTATTATTAAGTTTGTTTATGTCGCGACTGTATTTCAAAAATGTATTGTCCGTTTCTTGCGTTATTTACCTCTAAAATTTGTAAAGCAGTTTCGTAATTATTTTAGATATATTTTGTGAACTAATCTTTCTATTAATAACCTTTATCGTTTTATTTAGGTAGCTGGGCGTTCACATTTTACAACTGTATTACTTTTTTATATACTTGTGGAAACTGTAAGCCCAGCTTAAGGGTTGTTGCTGCGCAAACTATTTCGTTTCACTCAAATACTTTCGCTGCATTGGCTACTTCTCTGGAAACTAGTACTCTTGTAAACAGACGTCCAAAACTTCTCGAATGTAGAATATAAGGTTTCAACGCTAGCAGTAAATTAGATAAGAATTAAGAATTAGGTACTATTACTAGTTTTTATCTAGCAACATAGTGTGAACTATTGTGTCGAAAGAAATATATATATAGCCTATAGCAAATGTGTGCATTATATGTACATGTAATTACATTAATTAAGTTGATAGTGGAACCTCTTATATTGATTTATGAGCATAGCAGAGTCCCTGTGAAAAATGCCCTAACAGCTATTTTGTTCTGACGTGTAATTATTTGCACAATTCTGTTTCAGCTTTCCGGCGTCATCAATCACGACCACGTTAAGAAAATAGCAAACGGGAGTAATATAAAGACTGTTCGATAAGCTGTCACACACATGTCTTTGTCATCTGAATCCAACATCAAAAGCGAAGCTCTACCATGTTTCTGGCTAAACCTTAGTGCGGCGTATTGATGTTTACCACTTTTTACCATAGCAACAAATCATTATACACTAATTTAAGGATCGTTTCTTAGCTGCAATCATATGAGCATTCTGGCGGCATCAGAGTCAATTTTAAAAATTCAAAAATCGTTTGAAAACCTTTTGCTAAATAATTACGTTCTCTGTTATTATGACTTGACTGGATACGAAATAGCTATGAAATTAACAGATAAATACCACAAAGAGCCTTAATAATGATTAAATCGCATCTGCTAGTTACATACATCGTTGTAACTACTCTCGACGTTCATCTATTTGCGGTAGTGGGGATTAAGACTGAGTGCCTCGAGAAACTATGCTTTTCCTTTAATCTTGTGTTGGCAATAGCAATGCATAAGAGTCATATGCATAAATTCTTTTAACATTCGTTGCAAATAATTGCACCAAAAAAATTTGGATATTCAATCAGGTAAATACGAGTAGGTACTCGGTGTATTGACGGATCTCAGGCGCTCATAAAAAAACTATTGGTGCAATGGCTGATGGTTATTTAGAACATTTCATTATTGTAGATATCTACTTTAAACATTATCTTAGTTTATCCAATAAAACAGGATCTAGCTAAAGCTAGTCGGAGCAGAATTAATCAGAATTTATCAAATAGAGGCATTCAATTTTCCTTTGAGAGCTTGCTTTAGTTAGATTCCTCCTTGCGGATTAGGTATGTACATAATATGTATATTTGAAATGGTAACGCTCATATCGAAGGCGTAAACTCTTACTATCTAAACTGGTACCCATAAATAGACAACTACAAATCCTTACAAACTTCAATTTTAATAGTAAAGTAGAAAGAGTCTTCATTTAAAGTAGAACAAAAAAGGATCAAGATATCAAAAAATAAATAAATGATAAAACTTACCAGGTAACAAATGAGAAAATAAAACATCGTAGATTACAGATAAATTATCTTTCTCTTTATAGACAGCCTCTTTACTCTACTTAATACCAAGATTTCAAAATTGTAACGTAGAAATTTTAACTACTTATCAATACAATTTTCTAAATATTGTACAAGTTTCATAATTTTGTTCTTTTGAATACTACACTTCTTATAACTTCTATTCACTGTAACAAGTGAAAAATATTGTAAAGGTAATTAATGGTACCTACTAATTAACCCAGTTCGTAAAAGCTAAGGTTTAGATGTGATTACACGTGTCGTGAACATGTAAGTGTGTAATGCGTTAATCCGCTTAAATGGGAACCGTTGACGTTTATACATGAAATGAGGAGCTTATGAACGATGGCCTACTTAGGGTTTCTATGAACAATATTAATAAAACCGAGTATTAGGAGTCCTATATCAAAGCTCAAAGAATTTTACATACAAGAATACTAAACGAATAAATAAATACTAAATAACTGGCAACAATTCCACACACGGCTGTCTGATCCCAAATTAGGCAATTTAATGCCTGTGTTATGGTGACCGGGCAGCTGACCTCGAGGCCAGTCAATAGATGGATATTATGGCCGTTTCCAGTTCCTCGAATAATCACTTACGAATGCCTTTTCAGCAATGAATTGTACCATTGTGTAGCATTTGAAGTGTTCTAGAAGAATACACGGAGCACGGCGGTCTTTTATCAAAACTGAACAGCTCGAGATCAACCATTCGTCGCAATTTATACAAAGCGAGAGCGCTTTTCATCGTTCTTTATTTTCACAAAGAAACCGCTCGGACGGAGCTATCATGCCTTATTCATGTTACTATCAAACTTTAGCTTTTAAAACGTATCGAGATATTTTGTATTTCGCCAAATATGTATACAATGTTAGGTTTAAAAATATGATAACCATAAATAGGAAGTGATCGAAAAAACGTTATAGTCACGTGACTTAAATGTCAAGTCACCGGTGGTAATGAGAATATGAGTCTAGTAGATTCAGTCTACAAAGGATTTACGTGATAGCGCGTGGTGGAATACGAAGACCGCTTCTAGTCCTACCAAATTCGATTATCGTCAGGCTACTCAGTAGCTTCCCATGACTATACTCCTAAAGTTGTAAAATTGTAGGTGGTAGAACCTGTATACGGTTCGCCCGGAGAAGTACCACCGCCACACCTATTTCTACCGTGAAGCAGTTGTTTCAACTGTGTTTCGGTCCGAAGGGTGTGGTTGCCGGCCCACTTGTATATCAGAGGCGACCATCTTAGTCCTCAAGAGTAGCAATAACTTGTGATAGAGTAACTACTAACACTTACTAACTGCACCTACTAACACATACTAACTTTGCTAATATCACTAACATTCCCATTCCTGCAGTCCTGTTACTAAACAATACTCACCAACTAATTCTTATTAACACCTGTACTAACAGAATTCACACAAACAGTCAGCTCCCTACAGCCCTCTTAGCAGTCGGTTACAGATGTCCACGGGCCGCAGTGGCCAGTTGTGGCTGCTGCCTGCTCGTTTGCTACTCTATTCTAATACAAAAAAAAACGTTTAGAAAGTCGATGGACTCTATCGTTTCATTTTTCGGAATAATTAAACCAATAGTGGTAACCCTAGCGACAGACACATCTGGCAACTGGTAACCTAATACAGTCACTAATACAGCTAAATATTCCATTCATCTGTTTTATTTTTAATTCACAGATCCTCTTGAATACAGAGTGTTTGTACCGGATGTAACTGTCTCAATAAAATGTTATACTATATTGATTTTTTTATGAAGGCAAAATACTGCGAGATGTCAAATGGTCACTAACCCTTTTGACATGAGAAGCGAACACCAATTATAATTATGAACTGTGGTCATCATTTTAATTGTGAATCTGTGTCTATTGTTAGTCGAGCAGCTTTAGTGTACTTAGCCAACAGTAACGCTTCTGAATTTACAAAGAAATGTGAATTTTATGATTGGAACATCATCATCGTCACTTGATTTCGACATTCGAATTTGCTTCTAGAGACGCGAACTCGCAAAGTTGCAGTGATATCTTTTAAAATTAAATAACGATTAAAAATTCAGTTTCAGATAGTATCTTCTTGCCACTGACATTCTTAAGTGAACCTCAAATAAGCTACACACCGTTTACTAATTACATCAAAGCAAGTGTTAATGTCTAATATTTGCTAATTACTTCGTATAAATACAACATTAACTGGTGTCTTTATATATATGGAATTAGTGTCGTTATATTAATAAAATAACATTAAATGTACTTGTATAATAGTATATTGAATTCTTATCGTCATTATCATAGCTAACAGATGTTAATTCCACATACATGCATCTGCCATTTATAATTTTCTACAGCTTATGTAAATATTCGTTAATATTGTATTCATTTACAAGTAATTGTAAAAAGTTTACCTAAGTGCATTGTACAAGCGGACTTCATGTTTAGAGGCAATATCCATTAAATAAATAAAACCCAAGTATAAGTAAATATAATAAATATAACCCAGTTGTAAGAGCAACACCTAGAAGATTGTACTTCAATCAAATCCGCAATTTACCGGACGTCTTTGATAGTAAAAACAAACGAAGTGGTTGCGCCGCAACGCGCAACGCAATATGTATTTTAAGTATTTTAAAATATCCCGCTACATACTCATGACGTTCTAATACGTTAGCTGTGCACACAGTCCCCTCCTAAGCATCCAATCCAACGCGCGTATTCTGTTGACGTCTTAGGATGACGTACTGTGTGCTAATTGGCCTCTCGTGGCTAGTGCAATTTGAACTCCGCTTGAACACGTACTGAACCGCTCCGCTAACCGCCGCTTTACCGAACACGTGCTTTCTTTGTTCTCTCACGCTTCCTTTCACCCGCATCCGCATTCTCACACCCGCAAACCGCTTAGCCTAATAATTGTGCATACGGCCGAAAGTGAAATCAAGACCCAGCCGAAGCCAGGACGTCAACCGTCGAGCTGCTCTCCAGGCGTTCACAGGTACGTGCGTTACTCCCTAGGGAAAGCTTCCTATTTCTTTCTATCCGCGCTTTCTCTACTCGCCTACCTAGTTTCCGTGTGCACAAGCTTAGGTATTACAACCCGCACCCTTGCGGTCACCACGTGGCTGCAAATCTATGGTGGAAAGGCAGTGTTGTCTCGCTGACGCATTGCCGCCACACCACGAAGTTTGTCAAAACCGGGAGCCATTACTATCTACCTACCCTTGTGAGAAATAGGCGTGAATGCATCTTTGAACTTAAATATTGATAATTTTTTATTTTTCATTTCTATCTGTCTCTTAAGGTTTTAAAAGCTAAAAAAATTATAATTAAAGAGCTATAACACCATGTTAACTGTGTTGGATGCCCTTAATTGATTTAAAAAAAAATTATTACCGACCAGCAAAGATTTTGTGCTTGGATGTTTGTTGTCATAAATTTATCGAATCTGTCTGTAATAATTAAGATTAGCATCTAGAATTGGATTGTAATAAAATGCAAGCAGGTCATGGCTCTGCTTGAAATCTGTGACACTTTGTTATTTGTAAAACGGGACACAAGGAGAGTTTTACCAGCTGTTGGCAAGGTTTTTATTTCTTGATATCCGTACGTGACAATAATTCTTTAATTGTTTGGCATATGATCTGTCTTTACATTGCCATTAATATTTTCTTTTTATAATCTGTATTTAATATTCATAATAGGTAAGTCTGTAGGTCTAAAATAATTGGCGCGAATTTGGTTGACATTTGAATTTCGCGTCCTTTTTTCCGCGGTGTAAATAAAAATGGCGTTGTTTATTTACAACTGACTTGGAAAGGATAAACTTATTTTACTGTTTATTATGGATAAAATGATCAAATAACCGTATCATTGTAATCCAAGGAGCCTGGACGCAGAACTAACGTTTGTGCCCCGTTAGCATTGATAATTAGAATGGTAAAAACCTATTTACTGCATGCCCGTATCCGTCACGACAGACATGAAGTCTACCACAAGTTATTGCTTACAGAACTGTGAAAAGCAATAAATAGGCAGATTCTTTTATTTTTGCTCATCCTCGCTCTTGTTAATGGTAATTTATCGACACCTGTCCTATTTATTTTCATGTACAGAATATTTCTTTAGTAGCTCTCTTTGAGGTTTTTGTTTGCCTCCTTTAGGGTCGATCCACATAATCTCTCCATTCAAATCTGCTTATTTTGTTTCAACGCGTTCTAAACTCATAAAACAAATATCTACATTGCACACAATAGTGAAAATATATATATGTAGTTAGTATCGAAACAAACATCTGTAAACCTGTACATCCACGATACTGAGTCTAATTATCATTTTACATACCATTTGTAACAGGACCTAAGCCTAAGCAAAGTCTAGATCTAGAATTGTGTCAGTTGGATCACCTGGCGCAAGGTGTGAGGCATCTGCGCAACTGCCGAAACCACGCGTGCGCAGCTAGCCCGGCCAGGGCTGCCACTCGTAGCAGGGACTGATTATACTTTTTATTTAATATAGTGGCCTATACCAAACTTTCGCTCCTACACAGTATACATCAAACGTAATGTAAGTTTTTATTTACATGAAATTAGTAGTTAAATAATCAAATCAATCAATTATTGTGGCATAATGTAATTGAATATTGTTAATATATAATGTATTGTCTATTATGAATAATGTATAAGATATAAGACACGATGACGTCAAACTAAATGAAATTAAAATGTAGCCCACCGACTAGTTCGGTTAAACACGCCTGAAGCTGTGTACATGTGTTACTATGTATATGTGACCACCTTGTAAACCGTGTTTTTTGAAAATAAATTATATTATTATTAAAGGTTCTCTATCTCGAAATTTCTTTTGGTATTTACATGGACATTACGGGCTTACGCCATTTTAAGAAGTTATTAATTGGTAACTTCTTCTTGCAAAAATTTGCGTACGATACGACACGTGATCAATATCGCAGATTTTTGCATTTTTATAAATATGTTGGTATAAATATTATTATTATTACTTTTCATCCCTTTTTTTGTCTTGTTAATTATAATATTTTTGTCTTTTTCTTATTTTTTTTAATATTGTTTTGTTTCTTTTTTTGTTTTAATATTGTTGGTATTGTTTTGTTTTCTTATGTACTATACTGTGTAGTGGGATGGAATAAAGATTTTCTTTCTTTCTTTCTTTCTATAATTATAATAAAGCCGGCGACTCACTGGCAAACCTGGGGTCGTTGGAGGCGGGGTACCAGCTGGCGCCGCGCATGTCGCCGTAGTGCGGCAGGTCGGCGGGCGCGCAGCCGTAGCCCTGCACCGGCGCGCCGCCGTACAGCGGCACCGCGTACGGGTTGGCCGCCATGCCGCACGACGCCGGGCCCAGCGGCGAGTTGATGCTGCTGCCCGACGAGTTCGACCTGAACAGAACACCTTCATTCAATAAATAAATAACTGGGGACAACTCCACACACGGCTGTCTGATCGCAAATTAGGCAACTGAATGTCCGTGTTATGGTAACCGGACAGCTGATAAACATACATATATACATACGATATAGTACTTATATAGATATTTTTATTACG
>DWGJ01000250.1:0-36540 GCA_018246895.1 Aspitha aspitha aspitha
GTTACGTATTCATATGCGCTGCTCGTGCAAAAGATAGCCGTCAGGTACAAGATTAAAAACCGCATCTGAATTAAAAGCACAAAAACGTTAATAGATACCTACTACACAAGTAGATTTGTAAAAATTGTTGCATTTGTTGGGAAAAAATTGTAATGTAAATATTACGTTTAACTAATAGGTAGTCCGATATAATTCAAATCAAACAATCAAGTCTTATTGAAAAGTGTCATCCACTAGCAACTATTTTAAACAAGTATTTCATTCATTTTATCGATCATGTAATATGTTGTTACAGGTGGCCATTACTCACTTATCCTTGAATCCAAAGAGTATAAATCGTATCACTTATTATTTTTGTTTTTTTTTTTCAATATTTTGAATACTTGGTTTTTACAAAACTTACGTACCTTATTAATAAACTTCATAAATAATTTTATTTAAATAATTATATTGTATTTTTTTTATAACTTAAGATAAGAATACAGCACGAGAAATAGTAATAAATGAAAAGACATCAATGAAAACACACAATACAAATATATACAAATGAAGACAAGTCAGCGACACCTAATTTATTTTAAACGTTCTTATGTTATATTATATTTAACGAATCTTGTCACAACTCGATCCTTGGTACTTATAGCAAACCAGTTGAAAATAATGTAGACCATAATAACACCGTGGCGAAAGTAAAGTTAAATAAAGTTACATCGTTTGCTGTATAACGGTTTCATTTTGCAATAAATTATTAAAATTTTGCAACAGTAAAATTATTTTCCTTACCTTATCAAGGTCTGCGACAGTTTAATACTGGAATATCATTGTTTCAATTTGCAATTGACTATTGACTTTAAATCGGCAATATCCTCGTTACTAGCGTCCGCTCAGCAACTTGCTTGCTGATGTTCTGTTTATGCGCCGTCACGTGTAATACTAGTTATCCATATTACGTTCCTTAAATAAAAATACTGGATTTGGAACGGCCGAACCAGTCAAACGACCACGCGAGTTTACTTACAGAGAAGAACATGAACATAAAATTAGAATGAGTAGTTACGAATCGAATATTACGCTTACGTAGGCAATTATTCGCTTTGTGATCATGACACAGATATGTCTCGATACAATGATGTAATTTTATAAGTGATCGTTATGATCAGTAATGCGTTTACATCAATGAGATTACGTTTAATCATCTGATCCATAATTCTAATGAACGTCTTATATACGAAGCGCTCGTGGCTTTGACGCGGTTGCAATTTGCGAGCGAGCTGTCAAATTAAGCAAAACTAGGTGCTCGTGGTCGACTCTTGGATGAGTTGTAGCTAAAGGCAAATTTTCCCGAGTGATTCTATGGTTGGGAGTGCACGATAAACATTGAATCCAGGTTGCTACCTTTAAGTTATTATCTTTAAGATTAGTCGCAGACCTTAATGTCGGCTTATAAACACCTGATAAACAGGTTGGCCATTAATCCGTACATTCGTCAATATGAACTGAAGTAGCGCGGCGGAACTTACTCCAAGCCTCTCGCAGTTGCGGGCAGTAATAATTCCCAATAATGGTACATAAAATGGGTAGTAGCCACTAAACATGGAAAACTAAAAACCTACCTATTCGGGTAACGGTAACTGGAGCTGTTCATAAAATTTTATATTTTTCATACGAATATTATAGATCAATCGAATTTTCGGAAGTGATTTCGATCATTATAACGAATGTGGTTTATTTAAAGACATAAAACAGTGTTTTATATCTAAAGAATAATACAAATGAAATACAGTAGTACGTAATACATAGACAAGTTGTCTAATAAAGTTATTCGTAATGTTCATATGTTTTACCTACCTACTGTTACAATCAACTCAACTGTTACAATCAACTTAAAAGTTACAATCAACAAGGGGCAGTAATAGCATTGTATTATATATATATATGTACCTACACTGTATTGTATTGCTTTAAACATTTTTAATTTGAGAAGAAACGCTCGAATATGGGTTTTCCCACACGGCATTATAACCTGTTATGGGTCAACACTTTTAAAAGTCTTAGGCATCTAAAAAACTGTCAGCCATTAGACACCTTTTAAATTCCACATAGCATTATTTTGTCTAAGAGAATAATAAGGCTAATTTTATTTACCAGTTCAATCACCTACTACTAATTGCATCTGCAACTACATGTATTATTTGTCTTTGTAAAAGTATTTGCGACTAAGTTCACAATTTAACTAGCCATATGGATCACTTCAAAAATCACTGTCTGACTTGTCTTAAAATTTTGTTATAGTTAAATTTTATTTATTAAAGTCAAATTGAAGTCACTATCTGTTATACGAATGACCAGGAAAATCTCAAATAATTTAACTTGAATTAGTTTATCTATGCATAGCATATATTAAATCCGGTTCTGTGGTCCATATTCAAATTTTACAGCGAGTTCGAGATGAAAAGACAACTCTCGATGTGAGAGATTAACATATTTTATTATCAAACATAATTTAAAGGGTGAAAAACTACATCTATATTATTTTCATATCTGTAGGATAAAATTAAACTTGCCGAGAAGAATTTTTTATAACAAAGATTAAGGCATTAAAAAAGCCATCAGGCAGTAACTAGGTAGGTACGTTTATTGTAAGTACATCCTAGTTTTAGATCCTACAATAAAGTGTAAATAAATAAATAAAATACTGATATCTGTGCAAATCTATAACTAAAGTTGAAGGTCCAGCTGTGTCATTAAAAGTGACTATGTTTTCCCAAGTGCTTATAGTTATTTTTCTGTCTTTTTGTTTGTCTACGTACGTCTACGTGTAGGTCTACGTCTACGTTTGTCTACGTGTCTTTTTTAACTACGTACATACTTAATTACTTTAAGTATGTACGTAGTTAAACTGGTCAAAAACTAACGGATGATGTTGTATGAAACTCTGCACACAGATTATCTATAACCTTGATTAATACAGACGATATTTTTTATTCCGCTATTCCTCGATATCACAATCTACGTGAGCACACCGCGGAGCACAGCTAGTCCATAATAAAAAACGGTGTAAATTCACAATAGCTATATATTACATAACATAACATAAGAAAACAATTAATTCCTGCAGCTTTTTTTAATCAAAGTCATCCACGATGAAACAGACTCAATTGTGATGGTGACATACTAGGATCGCAAACAGTTCCTTTCACTGCTTCCATGATATCTGCGTACATTATGCGATAGTTATAATCATCTATATCCAAGGGACCCGCTTGGAACATTGGTAAACGATTTGATAATACCCAGACATTCTGCCTATTCTCGTGGTCGACTTTTATGTCATTGGGAAATATAAGAGTCTCTGTATTCATTGCTACAACACCTGTGGTACGTTTTTTATACGCTTTTCTCGTATCCCAGCATCCGATGCTGTCTCTGGTAACTAAACCGTAAAACATGACTCCGCGTCTATCGATGGCCGAGGCAGACGCCTGTCCCATCAGTCCTCTGCTCTCTCCGGCAAGATTGAAATCTGCTGCACTGTTGTTAACCCGTGAGGGTTGTCGTAAAATTGATGTTGGAACGAAAAATTCTCTGTAACTTGACATTGCATGAAAAAATAGTATCCGTTCTCCAAATTGATTTTCCGGTGTTAACGCTAAACCAAAGATACCATCCGACCATTGGAAGTTGACCCCGTGCAGTGTATAATTTGATGCAAGAGGATCTGGATAAAATAGGTGATGAGAAAATCGCCAGAACCGCTGGTCGCTTTCTCTGAAAACGAGAAGTCCAAATCGCCACGTGTCAGCTATGTATACATGCAGATCGGAGCAGTCACTTAATCGGGTGTCCACAACTATATTTGCGAATAAAGAATCTTGTAGGACATATTTCTTAGGTATGTTAAAACGAGCAATGAGTAGATCAGTCCTTAGATCAAAAACGACTATACTGGGCGGACATAACTGTTTCGGGTTATCTTGGGAGTCAATCTGTCCGGAATCAAGGACCCACAACCTTCCACAGTGATCCATATTCATTCGGAATACAGATGTTAATTTTGAACAGTTTGCATCATCGCCTGAAAATAAACAATTAATAATAAAATACTAAATAAAATAAAATATTAAAAATACTAAAGATTCCAATGGATTACATCTACAATTATGTATTCACCGGAAGCTTTGTGAAAACTCCAATCAGGATACGGCTTGAGAGCTGGTGATGTAAGGCCACCAGAGCGAGGGACTGTCGCTAAAGTAGCTGGCACTCCTTGTCGCCAACTTGGTATCGTTACAAATACTCTAGAGCCCCATACTTCCAAACCCAGTGGAAGAACATTTGCTGGCACGAACGTACTGTAAAATCCAAATAAATTAAACTACAAATTACATATTTGGTACATTTAATCGATACATTTGACCTATTTAATCTTACACAACAGTGTTTGTTCTCTAAATATGATTGACCCAGAATTTCCAAGTAGTCTCATCACGTATCGTACTAAATGCCATGTGCACTGCGCCTTTCTATTATGTAAGTGCGTTTCAGTAAGTTGGGTAATATTGACTTCAATTTGTATAAGATACTCCTATCATTTATTTGTTTAAAAGGTTGTTTGTTTTCGAATATACTCGTATCATCATACAGATATCTGGTGTGATAATTTCTGGATTATTATTTTACTGATACTCCTAATGTACATGTAAATTCCAATGGCTTAATTAATTAAAACGATGTATATTTACCCTGATGCCAGAGCTTGACTTCGGTGCCTTGGCGATGGAAATTCAAAATCCATTTGTTTCCATTTGTATAAGGTGTTGAAGGGCGGGGTGTCAGTGTCAGCGGGCACTGACTGCGACTGTGCCAGCCCTACCATGCTGAGCCATAGTGTAACGGCGGAGATCCTTGAATTTTCTAAAACGAACAGATATTTATACATATTATTAACTCTTAGCATATTCGAAATGAATGGAATTTGAAATTATTGGTATCACTTCATGTCATGAAATTAGAATAAACCTAAGAATTAGTTGTAATTAAAACTTGATGTCTTGATAATAATAAACCTAATTATCGACTTCTCTCTTGGTTCAATTAAGTATGATTCCCACCTGTCTCTTTTGTCTCTAAATGGGTAGGAATATCTGTTAAAGTAGGCATTTATAAATTGATAACCTTTAGTTTATAATCAACTGTCTAATGCCCATAGCGCAGCTTTGCTTTGTCCAGTTGGGGACCTTTGTCTTTGAGGGGCGCCCAAATCCGAAGTACAATGACTAAAACATGACCTTCATCGAGTGTATGTATATACCTTATAATGAATAAAATAATTTGAATTTGAATTTGTTTGTGGTCTATATTCTTAAAATTATGTTTTAAAATAATCTTGTACAAAAATAATGTGGCTAGTAATTAATATTGATACCGCTGAATATAATTGGCGCACTCATATCAACATATATGAATTATCAAACAAATGTTACAAAAGGTGCAAAAACGTAATTTAATAATACAAACCGTTACGTAAGAATGTCAATATTGGAAACAAGTCACGACGGCCTTTTATGATTGACACCCGTTGTTAGTATTAGTAATACCAGGCTGTTACAATGCACGTTGATTGCTAACTAAACTAGACAAGCAGATAGCCCGTTAGCTTTGCCCCCCGGAACTACCCGCGTAATTTTCAATTCCGTGGGAATGTCGCGGTAGAAATATTCTACGTTCATTTCCAAACCTCGAACTATCCCCATATCAAATTTCATCACATTCGGCCAAATTCCTACACAAAACTATCATCTTCTTAAACTACAATTAAACCAAGTTCTATCCACAATTTTATTATACATAAATTACGTACACAACAAACCATTCTTGTGTCTAGGATTCGAGGATGTATAACTAACGACCTATCTATTATAAAAGTTCAATTAATTGCATATATTGAAAGCCTTTATTTGACTTGCCTTGTTTGCTCGTTAGTACATATAAGGGAGCAGTTAAATCTTGCAAATAAATTGTTTAATAAGTATTACAGTTGAACCTAACCGATTGAGCTGAAATGTTGCATACACATTTCGGTTAGATGGCAATACATAATTAGCTTACTGACTTCACTCTAAATCAAATTTTTAGTGTGCCCACCATTGTAGACTGTGGATATCGACTGCAAGTTTGCTGGGAAAAATACGATTAACTAAATAATTAAAAAAAATTATGTTAAAGAGCTCTTTAATATAAAGAAGGTTTTATTAATACGTATTAAAAAATAAAAAATTACATTAAATTAAATTAAATCGTTCTATCTATCAATATAAGGATTTTACTACATATTTGAAAAATTAAAGGTTGAAATTTTTTGTTTGTCCTCGGGTAGCATGTCCCAAACTAGTATTATTTCCACAGTTAATAAGAAATGGAGGAAACCAGTATTAAGTACTCAGTACTCTATCATGTGTGACTCATTTTAGTATATTACAATTCCTATAATCTGACTTACTTTTACATAGAATTATTTATTAAATATTGTAAACCTCGGACAGAATGATTAAGTTCACAATAAGCAAAAAGTAAAAGTAAATCAATTACAGCAGCTCATAGCTGTATCAACATTGAAATAATTATTTAAATTTAGAAAGCTAAACAAAAACATTGTAACTTTTTAAATCATGGTCTGATAATTGATGAACAATTGTTATTTTCTTTTAAACCGTAGTTTTAGCCCACGATACAATGAGCGTAAATATGGTACGAAACATATAGCTAATGTAAACGTCACTTCTGTATCTATACTAATATTAGAAAAAGATAAGATTTGGTCGCCTGTTTTTTGTAGGCCATAATATTTGATGCTATCCTGCCGATTTTAAAAATTATTGTATTAATAGGGACATACATAGGTATGTACCTAGTTTATTTCCGAGTAACATGGGTCATTTTCTACTTTCATAAGAAACTAATACACTAGTAGATACGAATGTAGGCAGGGGTAATGAGTAGGTGGAGGAAGGTCCAGGTATATTCCAATCGGATGGAAACAAGGGGTGCCTCTAGTAATAACTGTTATGCAAGTGTCATAACGCAACACGACTCCTAAAAACCTGCCGTAACGAAGGCCTTCATTATGAAATTAATTAATAGTAAACTTGAATCAAGAAAATCATATATGTTACTAATTAAGTTAAGGTCCACTACCTTGCATAATGTATGCTGGTGTAGACTTTGCAAATATTGTCTATTAGTACGCACATAGTGTCAGGTGGATGGTGCTTACAGCATGACGATACCTCTATTTGCACAAATATGGGTACTTTTAAATATTTTGCAGAATTATTAGATCAATCTATAATTTGCCTTTTACGGCTTACATACTCGTATATAAGAAATATTATTAAAATTACAATTAGCGTTATGTAATAATGAGACGAGATTAAAATATGTATAAAAAAAAGAATTTATCTTAAATTAATTCTTAGTCAGTTTATAAGCCAGTATATTATATCAACATTTTTATTTAGTAGGTTCCGGAGTTTACATTGTCCGAGGGTTAATTTAGATACTGGTCTTGGACTTACCTACTGTAGAACTGTAGATACATCGGCACTACGTACATCATTATATTCCGGTTTTTTAGGATTGTTACAAACTAATATTATCCTATTTTGCAACATGAATATTCGCAAAGTAATGTGTGATACAATTAACTATGTTTGAAGTATATGAGTTACGGGTGGCAACTGGTGGCTACGGGTGGTACCTAAAACGTGACTTCGTCTCCGTAGAATGACTGTTTAACATTGAATCCGTTATTTATGGCAATAGCATCCGAATTTTATTAAAAAAGATCAAGTTAAAATTGGAATTACGCCGCTTTTTTACAATGTACAAAGCACTCTACTAGTATGTCCTTTGCAATGCTTCAAATTATCTGCATATTTAATTTTGTTACAGTCGGCCTATGGGTTTGGCCATGAAAGCATAACAGACAAAAATACAGACAGAACTATTTTCCGATTCATAATAATTATAATCTATAATAAGAAATCCTACCTGAACATGCCATTATTAAGCAGCAAAAGGTATACTTTCCATATGAAGTCTTTTTGACTTGAATCCAAAAAAAATACTGAACAGTTTGTCTCTCATGAATCCAATATAAAGATTTTCGTCGAAAAGGAATTGTTCGGTTGCCGTATGTTGCTATTGTTCGAGAATAATGGTATTATGATAACATTTACTTAAATTGCAATCAACTTTATATCATAATAAGATCATTATGAATTATATTAACTACCCACAATACTCAACATCAACACATTAGCGTTCAGTTTGTCAAAGGACCGTAATAGAACCTTCCTCTCAATGTCTGTAAGGTTATAAATCATCTTACCCTATTATACGAGTACCTTATTATTACTTATACGTTTAGAAAACGGGATGTTTTTTTATTCGGAAATGCATAGAGCACTTTTTTATAAACTGAGAAAAGTCCAATTGTTGTGTGATTGTTGAACATGATCGTGAACATGGACGTACGTGTAGTATTAGAATACCTAAACACTAATTAATATTCGAAGCGACCGTTTGTAACGACTTCATGAATAAAGCGCTAAACAATACAACTTTTACTACTCATGCAATGCAATCTAAAATGAATTAGAGAACAAACTACATAGTAACAGGTGAAGTTTCGCGGCTTGTTTCTAAAATTAGTTTTCTAAAATAATAAATAATAAGTGTAATAACATTCACAAATAAATACGTTATTACATATTTTTATAACAAAAAATATTAGTATGAGCCTGAATGGCTTTTTAGGTATTGACGGTGAAACCATCAGAAAGGTAAGATAGTCAAAAATGGCTCCATTTATTTTATTACTCGACACGTTCGATCAATGGTTTCCGCGTGTGTGAAGTAATTGACTTTCACCGTGCAACATGCACCTGAGTGGTCTGTCGCGACAATGCGCTATGTACCTCGAGATCTACCTAAATCATTATAATGTGATGTGATGCTGCTGTAATTTTATTACGTTAATAAGTTAAATCGATACGTATATGACTAAAGCGAAATTTAGGCCTCTATGTAACATTATTCACGCGAAATAGCGCTAAATAAGTTTTGAAGGAATATAATACGAGTACATATTTTCTTTTTCTGCTTTTCGTAACACAAGTACTATTTTATGGTGAAGGAGATTTATAAGACCGCTAAAATGATAACATATATAAAATTAATTGAAATGGCAAAAATCTAATCTACTGAAATTTTTGTTGCAGCCCAGAGAAATGGGACGAGAAACGGCTAGTATAAAATAATTATCATAGTTAATTCCCAAATATTTGTATAAACTTACTTAAATATTTAACGTACTTAATAATAATAAATTATTCCGAAACTTATTATAAAAATCTCCTTTATTAATCAAATATTTTTTTTTCAAAAAAACAATAGCTAGATAAATATAAATTGAAATTATTATTATATAATTATTAGGTCAATTTATATGCTCATTCATTTATTTATCTTATATTTAAAAATAATTATACGACTAATTCTTACCATTATAATTATTGAATGTTTCTGCGTTAGGAAGATTGCGGTTCCTAATCTGAGGCGGAGAGTAAAAGGGATCCTTATAATTATTATTTGCCTCGCTAACATCTAACGGGTTAGTAAACCTGCGGTCATAATCGTTCAAGCGCGGGTTTATATTTTCGTACTGCCTTGTAATATCCGCGAAGATCAGTGAAGGCGAGGACCACTGAATGAACCACTGATGTGACACTGCCATTGTTTATCGTTAAAGTTAGAACTGCCATGAACTAACACTCAAATCACTGTTATATTATTCGAATGTTGAGCAATAAACTACTATCTAGTATATCTAACGCGGCATCGCTAGATACGTGTAAGCGCAAGCGATACAAATATTTTCTGTTCAGTCGCGTGCGCTTGTAGGTACCCTTTCGTTACTGTAGTTGACCCCCCTTACCTATGGGGCATATGAAAAGCTGAACGCGTTACAGATTCATATTGTACTATCAAATATTACCTTTGACGCTTCGACTACTCACGGTCATGATATAAAATAAGGATGTAATATTGAACTTAACGGTATACCCGTACATTATTGTTATCCGAAATCACAATTGCCGGAAATTTTCTCAATGTCTAAAAATATTGCTTTTGTGTAAGTAGATTGTAAATTGTCAGAGTCTAAACTGTAGGCACTTCGTACTACGAGTACAATAGGATTGATAAAAACTGTAAGTTATTTTTGGATTTTATTTTCGATACTATTATATGTTAATACACGTTCGTATTTCCAATTTGTCCTGAAATAATATCTTAAAGTGTAAATAAATGCCTGTAATAAAATGTATCAAAGACGAAAACGATCTCAACTGTGAAAATTATTTTGTAACAATTCATCGTTTACGTTGTTTTTATGAAGCGTTCAACACAGAAATTAATGGATTGTGACAAATTTAATGTAACGAACTATTTACCAAACAGGAAAATATCTGCATCAGTCTATTCGTGATTGTAAGTACCAACGATCCATCTTCAAAACATGTACGTAATGCTGTGTCAAATTTTATTATTCGAACAAAAATGTTCATGCCAATTTGTATGCAATATCAGCTAGTTTCCGTGTTCATGTTAAGGGCCTCTTGGTATGGTCATTATTGATAACCGGCGACCTAATTGTACATATGGCAGCTACAATCTTATATGTTACGACCAATCAGTGGAAAGCATGTGACCTGCATTTTTTACGATACACCTAACTTTGCTTACCAGAAACGTTCAGTCGCTTGAAAATGTACAGAAAATACAGTGTTATTCTCAGTTTGCTCTTCGGGATCAGTTTTGCTATATATCCATATTTCGACACCCAGGATTTTATATATAATGTTCCAAAAGTGTATAGGATTTCCATTACGCTGGACAAGTTATTGGAATACTATGAGAAGAAACCCTCTAAAGATCCCGAATGGTACATCGCTCTGGGAATCGCACGAGGTAAAAGCTTTCAAGTTCATGTAATTTACCTTTTATTGACAATTAGGTAATAAATTACGAATTGAAAATTTTTGTCAGTCTTATAGAACCAATATTTCGTTACGTGGAACGAAATTTACCTGTATTACAGAAAATTTCATAATGATAGGCCGTAAATACATACCTACCTATATGAAGTTATCCGGAGGTACCTACTGTTATCATTAATATAATAACGCTATTATTACCCTTTATAACGTTAACAATTGTGTGTATTAAATATTATTTGTTAACAATATCAAAATTGGCAATATATTCTAATATCCGTTTCGCTGTCGCATGCAGCGTTTTATCCCATGACAGTGTCGATGTTAATAAGAACATACAGATCCTTACAATATCAAATCCTATCCTATAATAGCCACCTAGGTCACATGCTCTACACTGGCAGATACAAATATGAAATGACACTGAAAATGTACATTAAAATGGTGGCACTTATTAAAGCAGTATTCAATTAGTAGCAACATTCAGAAAATTATAAACTACGTAGTTCTAGTAGTAATACGTAGCAATCGGTACATACATATTTAAAACTAGCTGTGCCCACGGCATCGCCCGCGTGAAAATTAATGTTTTCCCGTTTTTGCAACATTTGTCGTTACTGCTCCACTCCTATTAGTCATAGCGTGATGTTATATAGCCTATAGCCTTCCTCAATACGTGGACTATTCAACACAAAAATAATTTTTCAATTCGAACTAGTAGTTCCTGAGATTAGCGCGTTCAACCAAACAAACTCGTCAGCCTTATAATATTAGTATAGATGTGATATTATTAATTATTAAATAATACATTATATTATATTAAAAGGACAATTGGAGTACACCATCAACGAGCTGGACAAATCGGTGCCGGGGAAGCTGAAGGAGAACTTGCAGAACATCACACGCCGCATGGATCGCATTCGTAACGCAACAGACCTCGACGGACTGCCTTACCGCACCAAGGATTATGAATATGGTATGCTCATTGTAAAGGAAATAACACGTTCAAATATGAAAAAAGTTCTTCTTGACAATTTCTTATAAGAGGTATTTCATACTGCTTTTAGTGTTTACGCATTTTATGAAGAACTAGATACATACATCTACTCGTATAAGTGAGTTTTCGTTTCGAAAACTTATTCCCAATTTTTTTTCTTTTGATCTACATTGTAGCAAAGTCCTGATGATTCTAAATAAATACTGTGGTATAAATTTGTGTGCAATATTGAAAACTAAACTATCGGGTTTCTGTAAATTTAAATATATTGTTATTTTCGTCCATCTCATTAACCAACGTCGATAACAATATCGTTATTGGTAAAATATGGGTTGATTTAAACAATTGTATAAATTAAAACTTGGTATTGCATTTAATAGAATAAACCTGGTATAAATTCTGGCCCGGACCTCTAACCTTACAAAAAGTTCGTGCCAATGATGGTGCATGAATTTATCGATCACGTATTTACGAATGATCATAATTCATAGCATACGTAGGTACCTACATATGACCTTATTTTAGCCGCACCTATCATTAATACAATGAAAGATATATGGATACAGTTTCTCAATTCACTACTCTATCATCAATATTCTTAATCGATGTTGCTAATGTTGAAATGTTTAATTCTAAAGAAAGAATAAAAGGAGTCATGATTTCAACACGCTAAAGCTTTGCTACAATGGTGTGCGTATACGTAGTCTGGATTTCCAGATAAGAAAACGTTTCTTAATAGTGATTCTGTAGTAATCTGATTTCGTTACGATGAATAACGTGTCTACATATTCTAAGACGAACTGTATTCTTAAGTATTATACCTATGTAATTTTAAGTCTCTTTAACAGATCTTAGATACCAAAATGCTATATTTTCGTCATCGGAATAAAATATGCTTGCAAAATTTCCATCTGATAATTTCATAATTAGAACGGTAAAAATCTGTTACAAACTTAATTCCTGAAGATTAAGTTCATAAATTCTGTATACTTAAAAATATTCTAATAAGAAAATATACAAAAAAGTAGTAGTCAGTTACAATTGGACGAAATTTCTAAGCATTTCGGTGACAAACAAGTTTGCAGGGAAGATGGCCTTATTGTACAAGTTTTAGTTAGAGCAAACATGATATAAGTAGGATTATTTATTTGAGTAAAGATGTTTGATTTCATTATACTCATTATTTGCCTATTTATGTTAAAACTATAACGTATAACGTACTACGACGACTACTCACATAAATAACATACTTCGACTAGCGCCTATGCTATGTATTACATTACGGTACTAGCGTGATGTCAATGAATTTCTTCGTTTTAGCTAAATAGTAAAGTTTTGAATAATTTCGGACTTTAAATTATACTACGGTAAGAAATTAGACCTAACTGGTAATCTTTTATGATTTGCTAAACAGGGCAACCTAAGTTATTAACCGACTTAACGGTTAAGAGACCTCCAGCTCGTGTTTTCGTGTCAGCTGTTTTTATTGTTTCTTAATTTATTGTATTTAAATACATAAAATGTAAAAATACATAAAGCCGAATAGAAGTATTAACAGATACTGTTGTTTGAAATTCGTTGTAAATTCGGTAGACATCATAACCTCCGTTTCGGTGTTCATCTGACCGGCCTCTTGGTCTAGTGGTTAGAGACCCTGACTGTTGAACCGAAGGTTTTGGGTTTTATTAGGATCCAGGGCAAACATTTGTGTGTGTGTGTGTTTTTTTTCATCTATTAAGCTGATAAACGGGCAGACGAGTCACTTTATGGTAAGTAGTCACCGTCGCCTATGGACATTGCCAATACTAGCGGCGTCGCCAACGGGTTGCCAGCCGTGAAGGACTGTACGCCTTTTTTGTAAAACCTCATGTCATAGCACACAGGGAACACGTCGGAGGGGAACTCATTCCACAGTTTGCACGTTCGTGGCAAAAACGAACGCGAGTATCGAACCTACATGTGCTTATTTATATGGATGATGAAAATGGGTATTTAATCAAGTAAAGATTTTATAAAACCAACAAATGAACAGAACGTTTTCCATTAGTGCTTTAAATTGCAAGATATTGTAGTTAGTGGGCGTGGCGTCTTTGCAGGTTCTTTTTTTGCAACAGATATTTATCTTGGAAATTACATTGATGCCAATGTAACGTGCTTTCCTTTTCTCCGTTTCTTTTCCTCCTAAAGTGTCTGTCTGCCTTATTCAGTACATCTGTGGCTTTCATGTTAATTTTCTCTTATTTTCCCTCACGTTTTGCAAACTCGTCTTTACATACTTGTATATTGTACATACAGGCTATTTCTTTAAACACATGATATTTACATATACTCGTAAATTCTAACTGACTGATTATGTTTATACAAGTATGTATACATGGATAAATTATTTCATTCATAATTGCACTTACTTGTAGTTGATTAAATGAATATAAAAGTAGATAGGTACTGAGAGGTTTTTTTTGGTAGATTAATAAAAGTTATATGATACAAGTCAACCGTGTTTTGAAATCTATTCACACTTTGATATTATGTCAAAGAATTGTGAAAGTTGAGTGGATTCAGAGATATTCGATTTTAAATATTGCCACATTTACTACTAAATTCCCCATTCATCAATTTAATGAAACCCTTCCCGAGGGAGTACAAACTTCAAATTTGAAATGACAAAATATAAAAATTAATTGAAATTTAAATATTGCAACATTATTGTTGTTACGTTCTTTACAGCATAAATACCGAGCTCTACTATCTTGCAATAATTATGTTTGGTAGCGATAAACTTTCACGACGATCGCACTGTTAGCTGATGCTTAAAAAATTCGATATGGTTTTTGCCCATTATTTCGCGTACCATAAACAACTATTATTTATTTTGTACCTACAAGTACTTGTCTTCTTACATTTGGTGGTTTAGTTTTTACCGCATTTTGTTACAGTGAGTAAAGCGATATTTGAAAATTTGGAGGTTATATCATCACTTCTGGAGCCATTGACAATTGGCACGATGGGGACCCAGAAACCTTACCGTTTTAGTTTCGAGCAATATATACAAGAAGCTCGAACTAAGATGCCCAGCAGAAAAGCTGCAGGTAACTAAAGAAAATTTGGAACTAAAAAAATTTGGTGGTATAAAAGTCACAAAGTGACGGATTTACTTTGTACTTTTCTGCGAAAATTGCCAATATTATAACATAGGAGTTATGTCAAACTATTTTTGTCGTATTTTAAAATATTCATTTCTTATCAATATAGTGTGCATATTTGTTTCCATTGTAGGCCTCGATACGGTTCAATTCACCGAAGGCCGGAGTTTTCTAGTTCACTTAACGACCGCGACGAGGCGTTGTTCAGTTATTTTTAAATCAACAGCGCTTAGGAAATTTAGGTGAAAGTGTCTTGACATAGTTTCCTGCGCATTTATAATCAACAATTGTTGTAGATGCGTGTATGATGCAACTTCTGATATCTGCTATGGAAGTGCAGACAACGCAGTCTGATGCAACCTGCGATCTGACTACGGAATGCCAAGCCCAGTTGATGCAAGGATCTGGACTGGCCTTCCAGCAAACGAGTCGTGTGCGAGCAATGGTTCTAGCTCGCCTCTTCGAGTGCATAGAAGGAGTTGACATATCAGCAAATATATACAAATTGTGCATCCAGATCTATAAGGAATCAAAATCCCTTGAAGCATGGGACCACCCGACGGGAACTAAAACATTGTTTATGCAACAAAGTAAGTTTTTTTTTATATACTTCAGCCCAGCAAAGAGGCGAACGAGCTACTTGATGACAAGCGGTCACGTTCGCCTATGGACACTCGCAACATCCGAGGAATCGCCAGTCTGCTACCGGTTTTGGGGAAGAGCTCTTTTTGTGCCTTTCTTGAAGAGCCCCGCTCTCGATTTTTATCTCGGACTTCACTCGTTTTGAATTTTCATCAGTTTCCATGTTATGCCGGAAACATCAAACGACCAGATCCGGTTCTTAATAAAGTCCTTCAATTATGGTTATCATTAAGTTATCTCAGGGATAACAAAAGGTTGTTTGTTCCCAATGCATAATGAGCAGATCATTTCCAATATGTTGGAGTTAGAAATTCAAACACTTCTCGTTAATAATATACCGGAATCATACATAATATACTAAGTATATGCCTATTGTAATCATAATCATTGTTAATTTTTTATGGTCACATAGTTATTGTTGTCTAGTATTTATGTATGTAGAGTTCAACGATTAAAACATTTCAATGTTTATTATTGCAGGTTAAAGTTGTTTACTTTTAAAGTCTACTTTTTAAGGTCTATTTACAGTATTTTATTGTGCATCGCAAGGCTACGGGGAATTTATAAAGCCACGGTGGATGAACAAGATCATTTCATGGCAAGAGTCTAGAGGCTGCTTCGCAGACGACAGGCAGCCCTTTTTAAAACTCACAGGATTCGTCGGACCTTCCTCGATTCCACCACCTAAAGATAGAGAAGTATTAAATACATGCATATTAAATAAACAATACAGTATATTACTTGGGAGCTTAGCGTCTACAGACTCGCATTTAACTCCACTACTTCTCTCGTAGTTCTCATGCAATATGTTCAAGTCTTAAAATTAGAAATAAAAACTTTTATTTTTATTTATTTTTCTATGTATTTTTATTGAATGTTTAACATAAAAATTCTAATCAAATTATTAATTAG
Organism: Aspitha aspitha aspitha; assembly: GCA_018246895.1. Lineage (NCBI taxonomy): Eukaryota > Metazoa > Arthropoda > Insecta > Lepidoptera > Hesperiidae > Aspitha > Aspitha aspitha. Next base: position 16,752 of record DWGJ01000250.1, read on the forward strand.
TTTTTTACATTTTCGCAGGAGGAGTACCGAATTAAAAAGGCAGCAACATCAGAAGGTGGAACTTGTAACTCCTTGACCTCAGCGATGGCGTTAGGTTCATTGGTTATGTATATTCGAGCGTTGCTAGAGACGGATCAAGCGTTCCAATACGATGTTTTAATTTGAAATATACATATCTGCTAGAAAATTTCTTACTAAATAAATTATCTTCGAATCCAAGTTTTTTTTGTAATGTATCTTTTAATGTCACATATATTTTTTAATCGGCCCATAAAATAGGCCAGTTTGTAATCCATCATACGAATTATAAAAAATATACAATACCACTTTATAGATGATTATGAAAACCTATGTTTATAATCGGTCGATGTTAAGTTTTTTATACATCTAAGGAAAAATATTCTATCTATGATCGTTTACGTCAACTGTTGTCAAATACAAATATTTATTCAAACAGAAAAGAGCTCACAATTTAGAGATAAATAAATTTATTTTTACTACCGACAATGTTTAGAATACTATTGAGGAAAATGTGTACGGAAAGTGCGTCTAAAAAACCTCCGATTCCAGTGTTCGGTAAAAAACGGAAAAAACATTGCGTTGTTCGAGTTTATTTAGTTAGATACATTATTTCGTTTACAGTAAATAAGAAAAACAAATATCATGTGGATTTATTATACTTAATCTACCTGCGACCCAAAGCATTTTTTTACGAGTTAATATTGGTCAAACAGGTATTGAAGGGCGTTATGTTTCTGCACTGTATAGTGCGTCTTTGCAAATGAATCAAATTGAGCAAGTTGAGAAGCATTTTCGTGAATTACATAAGGAACTTCTCAAGCCAAAAGTAGTAGACTTCATAGAGACCAGCGTAGTGTCAAACGTTGCTAAGGCACAAATAATGAAAGATGTTGCAGAAAAAGCAGGTTGTTTAATCTATTCTCTCATAATACATACTTTGATTTTATTACAGATTTTATATTTATTACACATTACAAATACTTTCTACGACAACGCTTCTGATAGGTTCACTAAATCTTTTTAATATTACTAACTGTGTAAAACGTTCTAAAACTAGTATTTACTTACGTAAAGTAGGCTATAGAAGTCCTTAAGCAGGAGTCTGTGTCGGACACGCTGCAACAAGTAATCGCAAACTGATGTTGTCCAACCGCTTTCTTAACGTTCCTACATATGTACATGTAGTTAAAGAGTCAACTTAAATCTGAAAACACATTCTTTACGCACCTGAAATTTCGTCCAGTAAGACTGCTATACCCAGCGAATAAGCAATGGGTACTAGCTAATCATGATCGCGGTAGGTTTGGCGTCCCACGAGTAAGCCATTATGAAAATTAAATAATTTTTTAAGTATTTTACGGCCTTTGCCGTTTTAATATGTTATCATAATTTTATTTAGATAATTTTTATAAAAAATATTTCAAGCTTCCAAATTTAATTTACATGGTCTATCTTATTTCATTAGCCGTATAGAATAACAATGACATAAATTATATTTTTAGGTATGCCCCCATCTGCAGTTAATTTTCTATCACTTGTAGCTGAAAACGGAAGACTAAAATTATTGAGGCGAATTATAACAATGTTTTTGGCTGTAATGGGCGCACATAGCAATGAAGCATTATGTGAAGTAATTACAGCTAAGCCTCTCGATAATGACACACGAAAGTCTTTAACGGAAGCTATAAAAAAGTTTGTCAAGGAAGGAAAAAATATTCAACTTACTGAAAAAGTAGATCCATCTATAATAGGTGGCATGATAGTCGGTATCGAAGATAAACATATAGATATGAGTATCGCAAGAAAAATACAAATGTACACTGATATATTGAAACAGTCAATATAACTTCAAATTCTCAATAAAACAATTCGCTGTTGGTTTATTCATCTTTAATTCATAATGAAGAACTTAATTACGAGTATGTAATAAATTATATGGTTATATTAAAATATATCGAAAATTAAAACTACATTACTTTTATAAATAAAATTGTTATGATATGATTTTAGTAGTACGAATTCAATAGTTTTGTTATCGATATGGCCGGTCAAACCACATAAAACTTCTAGTAAAGTAATTAGATATTTCTCGAAGCTCTATAGATACGACGCAGCTCCATACCTCCATGTAGGTTTTGGGCCTGTCTGAGTTATGCGTTTCGCGTGGTAGCCATGTCCCTGGCCCTTTGGGGGATTTGAACAAGGAGAGTTTGCTAATATTATAGAGGTTTTTTCGGCATGAATTCTAAAATTTATGCGATTTGAGCTGAGAGATCCCGTCATAACCCGCTGAAAACTAGAGGTCATGACCCAGAGCTCCTGTTGACCTTTAACGTTATTTATTATTTTCATTCCACTCGCAAATTGTAAAAGCTCTTGATCGACGGCGACCTGGTGGAAATTACGTGGTGAAAATTCAGTTGCTGTATTCCAGCAGTTTATTGAAGGTGGATCCATTAGTCCGAAATACATGATTCCCTTGTGGTCTATAACTTCCGCCGCGGACTGGTTTGGACGTTCTTCGGGGAAGACCTGCAATATATAAACGCGCATTAAAATTATGTTTATATTTGTATTTAAAGACAATAGCAGTCGATCGAACCAAAAAAGTAAGTGTGACAACCATCATAACTTCAGGTTTCTTTTACTGCCATACAAAAGTATGGAACATGCAATCCAATCTCAAAAAATATGTACTTCATTGAATATTTTAGAGAAACAACATTGTAATTAAATAAACAATTGATATTTACGCTAATCGAGTAGGGATTCGCGTTACTGTCGTGTAGGAAAGAATCGTTTCTTAAGACGCTCGTAAGGACTACATTTTCGGTGGTAGACGCTAGGGCGTGGAAGTATAGATAACGATCTTCACCCGGTCTGAACGGTGAGAGAGCCATTCCTAAAATTCCATCCATCAAGTCGAAACTTTCACCTGTAACATCAGACAGTCAACTAATTAAAAAATGCCAGCGAAAACGTACACAGTTAAGCTTTAAGAGTAAAAAGACATTTATTTTGCCAAGATACTAGAATACCATAATTAACTGTGTAAATACTTAAGATATGTGTGTGTGTGGAATTGTCCCCCAGTTATTTATATGGTTTTTATGATAGCAACTATAATTCGTGTGGCATTATACATATTGAATGAAAGTTCCAGTATGCTGACAAAAAAAAGTTGCCCTGAATGTATCGTGGACAACCAAAATCACTGATTTTCAGTACGTCCAAGGAAAATCGCACAGGTCGACAAGTGGCCGTGTGCTACCTGTAATGTTCATATATATGACAAGTTGATTTTTTATATGCAAAAGTAGTCGAATAATTCAAACTTCGCTTGCGGAAGCACTACAGCTGAACCTCCTGTTAGCTCAAAACAGCAGTGAATACTTGGTTTAAAATGTGTGGTATGAGCAAACTTTCATTAAAACGCCAAGCATTTCAACTTAACCTTAAATAATAGAGTGTGACCACTCTGACAAAGTGTGCTGCATATACCTATATACATATTTATGCCATTAAGCAGGGACCACTAAGCACGAATCACAATTTGCAAGAAATTTTTTCTGAGTCATTTTGTTAAACGGAACAATATCAAAATGACTAGCTACTACAAGTTGTCTATTATGATACTTTTACATACATACATATCGTCACGCCAGGTCCCTTACGGGGTAGGCAGAAAGCAGCTTTAACACCAGTAATATGATCAAACTATTGGAACGAGGGATTATAAGGTTACCGTCGATAGTGAAGGTTCCCCGCGACGGGTACGGGTACATATATCGGTGCGTCACCCTCCACGACTGGCCGGTCACCACATCCACCACGAGCATGCCGAAGCCGGATACGTCAGCCACGTACACGAACGTGTCGGAGCAGTCATTGTCATCTATACTACGAATATCCACTACCTTAAAGAAAAACTTTTCGTTAGATTTTTCTCATCTTTAAATATTTGTCATGCCTGCCACAATTTTCCACTATTACCAAAGGTTGGCCGATAGAAAAATAATTGCAGGGTAAAAAATTAAGATGAAATATTGTCTTAAATACACGTATATATGTAATACAAAATTCCGATCTCCGCGAAGCCTGCCGTAAGGAACTTCGTTCCAAAAATAAAAACGCCGTAGTGTGTTAAGATGCACAATATAAAATGGAAAATACAGTAAAATGTAAACCAACATAAAAAAAACAAATGAAAATAAAAATGTCTAATGCTAAGAAAATACTCGTATGCAAAAGCGCTTTTATGGACTACGTTTACCGTTCTTCAAACCTAAGAGTATGTTACCCAACAAATATAACCAATTACCCTTCAACAAAATGGTGAATAGACCATTTACGGAGATTCGTGGTCCGTCATACGACGCATCTACGTATCTGTCGATCAGACGAGATTGTATTCAAACGCTTACTTACTGTATTATAAAAAAACTAAGTGAATAAGCAATGCAAGACTGGCCGCTTTTATTGATTACATGATTAGGAATAATGTATAATACAGAAGCTTCTATTGGTATCCTGATACGAGTGTACGTCGATGGTGTAATGAAGGCATCAAACGTGACGTCATCAATTTTTATAAGGCATTCCATACGTACTGGTGTAATGAATAGTGATGTAGGGATGTAGCTGGACTCGTTGACCTTGTGTCTATACACGAGCTGGTCGGTGTTCAGGTCGAACGCTAGCAGTTGCGGCGGACACACTTGCCGCTCGCCGATTTTACCGGTGTCCATCACCCACAGACGATTGCATTTGTCTATCTGTAATCCACGTAATAAAATTAAGTAACTGATTATTAATATAAGCCATTCGTATGAATCCTAAATCTCTCATCGAGATTAATGTTACAATTGTTAAAGATTAAAAAGAGACGTATTAGCTTAACGAGTACAATAAAGTTACCTCTAACAGCCGTATATGACCTATATTGCAAGATTAATTATATACACGCTTTATTAACACTTACAGCAGTTCGGAACACTGACGTGAGTCCTAAACAGTTCGAGCCTTGGTTGTCGTGCCACGTGTAATCCGGATAAGGGGCTATCCGCCCGTCATCTTGAACCGTGCCCAAGGTGGCGGGGCGCCCTTCATCGAAACGAGGAATTGTTATGAAAATCCGTGATTTGGCTCCACCTAAAATCAAATTAATCCAATAACGTAACTATTTTAATGCGATAAAAACCGGAAACAGAACAATTACAATACACATTAACAATTATCGACATGTAAAAATATTCGTTTAAGGGCATTCTTATTCATTCTATGTTACAAGCTACTATGTAGGTATATTATGTTAAATACGCCCATGACGCCATGTAATATTATTATTGAATTGTATATTATTGGTGGATCTGGACGTCGTTAATCGTATGTATTAAAATACCTATCGTAAAAATTTACATCGTGTATTATACCTTCACGTGTCAGTAGGATTACCTGTACATTTTTTTCCGATAAATAATTTGGTACGAGTTTTATGAGAAAATTGCCCATTAAAAATTATTCTAAAATTGAAATTTTAAATTGTCTCACTTTTTAGGCCGTATCGCCGTTCATCGGGCGATTTAAAAACCTCATTTAAATTAATAAAAAAGGTCAGTATTTAAATAGCAATCAAAGAAATCTTTGGAAACTAAACAAAAAATTATTAAAATCGTGTCACAACTCGTATAGATTCAACTAACTAAAATACTACATAGTAATATGTAGTAGTAGTAGAAGCAGTATCAATTGTAGAAACTAATAGACAACATTAATTCCACACGGAACTGGTCGTAACTGCGATTAACCAAAAATGGTTAAAAATCTGTAGTAACAAGCTGACACGATTCGTGCCTAAATTTTTCGTCGCACACCACCGAGAAGATCGAGAAAGTAAAAAGGTAAAGGTTTGTCTAACGTAGTGTTAAGTATGCGATGGTAATTAAAGATTATAAAAATAAATGTCAGTTCTGGACTAGCATTCTGTCGTGTTATTTGTGTCCTCTTAAATATCAAATATTCCACTGGCGACGAGGATTAAAAACTCTTTTTTTTTTCGTGCAAAGTGTTATAGTAGTGCAAAATGCCAATCGGTAAAATTAAACAGTTTAAAGTATCTAGCAAAAAGTGGTCAGCGTATATTAGACGCGTGGAAAAGTTGGTGGTGTAGAACAAAAATTAAACCAAAGTTGAAAGTGCCTACTTTACTAACGTTAGTCGGCGAGGCACCGTAGGACTGGATGTGCGAACTCTGTGTGCCTAAGAATCCGGAAAACCATACATTTATTTAGTGAAATCACCCTAACATACTTAACGTATACAAACGTACAGTTCTCTATTATTAATGAAGGTAGGCGTCTCATAAAATACAAGCTGCAAGCGAGAAATGACCACCATAGTATAATTGATGCTTTGCTTCCAAGATCACAAAAAATAACAAAAAGTGTTGTTGTGAAGTAAGCGATCTTGCTTTTCTTTTTAGCTTTTCTTTTGTATGGTCGAAAAGTTGGTGAGTGTCCATTTGCTTGTATAAAATAGTAGATAGATGAAGTGGTTAGACCGAAAAATAAAATAGTGATAGTAATAATGTAGACGGCTATGTAACAATTTACATGCTACAGTAGTAATAGCTTTTATTATGAGCATGACAGTATTCAAATGTATTTCCCGTTAAGTTGAAAGTAATTTAGGAAAAATTGTAAGAACCTTAGAGAACAAGATTCTATGTATTATTAAATCCTAAATGCGATGGGTATCCATAGAATACAGATAAGTAACAGTACGAACATTCCAAAAAATCATTACACGAAAACGGGAATTTAACATATTTTATGACATTTGCAGATAAAAAAAAGTTGTCGTTTACAAATAAACCTTTAGAAAAAGAAATAAAATAGCGTAGAAAAACCATTACCCTGCCGATGTTGTACGTCAACGTCAATAGGCACCGAATTCCCAGGGACGTAGTAGCGTTTCTGTAGAGCGGCTTCACGTGCCGCTTCGCTAGGGAACACGAAGTCCAGTTCGGCCCATTGTCGGACCACGCGCAGGTCACTTCTTGCATTGAACCCTGGCCAGCAGCACGCGAGGCAGTACGACAACAGGAAAAACCTTTCGACGCCGTACGCCATTTCTGCCTTGTACACGTCCAATAGATGTGAGTCTGAAATATCATTATTTATATCATTACTATATATTTAAAAAAAAAACTCAGTAAAACAAAATATATAAAACTCAACACATCTATACTATAAAGCTGAAGAGTCTGTTTGGGTTTATTTGATTGAATGCCCTATCTCAGGAACCACTGGTTCAAATTGATAAATTATTTTTGTGTTGAATAGACCATTTACTCAGGACGGCTATAGGGTATATAACATCACGCTATGACTAATAGGAGTGGAGCAGCAATGACAAATGTTGTGAAAACGGGAAAATATTGATTACCATGTGGACGAAGCTGTGGGCACAGCTAATCATATATAAAATTACAGTCGGTTTTATATCGTGATTTAACAAAAAATGATATACGAGTATCTAAGCTCTTACATACATTTAAAATAATATATGTATACGAAATTATGTAGATAGATTTCTTGTTTAAAAACATCTTAACATCTCAACATCTCAACAACAGAAAGTGAAGCCATTTCAGAAATCCTCTAAATTTTAAATTACTATATACCCATCACTGGAAGTGTATGTGTAAACATATTATTTCGTGCTTCAAAATGTGGTGCTTCAATTAGGATGTAGGACAGACATAAATTTTTAAAAGTAATCATAATGAAGAATAAATTATTATGATATCCATAATATACATGCTTAAAATAAAAAATGACGTGAGTATGCAAATAGTAAATATTACCATATTGGTTAAGCAGTATTCTGCAAAGCCTGTTTGGCGGCTGGTGTGAGTAGTATGACGAGTATGGCATCTTCAATTTTTTAAATTTCAACTGTCCTTTTTTATTCGAATCTGCTTTACGACAGATTCCAATCACCATACGTGACACTATTCGCACAATTTTTTTTAATAGTTAACTAGGCACACAACATTTTATATTGAAATTTGTTACTGTTCACATTATACACGAGGTCCGTTCTAAAGTTCTTTACGAGCGACGATTCGAATCACATTTATGATTTTTTCATGTTAAGCACTGCACTTATTGACACTTGTTATTAATTACAATACAATACTTCTGTATGTCGCAATTCTAAACAATCATCGTTCACGTGAACCTGTTTATAACACTAATTATACATATTAAAATATATTTACAACCCATAAAGTTACCGACAATCAGACATGCAGTAGCAAGAACGTGGTACTCAGTGTAAAATTTCACTTCACGCATTCTCAACCGTCAGAATTGCCGGAAAAGTTATGGATACGTTTAAAAACTTTACCAAATTATCTATGACAAAATCTGATCCGCAATACTAATTGAAAAAAAGCTGAATTGCAATATCTACGTCCGAAGTGATTGAAATCTATTTAAATAATGAAATAACCGCTCGCCGCCTCAATCTATTCTTTAGTAACGGTTATTTCTGGATGTTTGGTATGTTAATATTTTGTCAACGTGATTCACTATTATGTTAAACGTTTTCACATTTTTGGGAAAAACAACATTTAGGTAACCCACCTGTAATGCGAATCTCACCCGTATCATCGAATCAATAAGGATGTAGATAATTGACGTCAATGCATCATTTAAAGTCCGATAATCTAAAAATATACATTTCAAATAAAAATCTCAGTTTAACCACGACTTAAAATAGTGTCTTAAAAACATAATTTAACACTACCGCTTTTATGTCATTTGTATATTGATATAACTTTTAATTGTTTTGTTATACTATAGGTACCATACCTACTTACATATAAGAGAATTTGTATTGTGTAAGAGAATTTTATGAACTATTGTGAAAGTTTGTTACATATTTTACGCTATCGATAAAAAAGAGTGAATAAAAAATATGTATACACACTTATAAAATTTACTACACATATACACAGAACATTCCCTTTTTTCATAATGGCATATGCGTATTGAGCACTAGTTTTATAAAACAAGGGAAGCCCATGCCAGTACATCAAATATGATGTGGAAATGGAGAGTTTAACCAATTCACTGATTCAAACATCCTATCTTTAATATCTAAATATTTTTCAACACTTAAGCACTTGGGTCTATACGTAAATTTTCAGTTTTTATTACGTCAACTGATATTTCAACAAATTAACACTCACTTTCAAAAACACTTAAACAATTTAGTCACCATGAGGGCGGAGTCAGAATATTACTGCTGGTATCAAAAAACTGCACGTTGATACTGTAAAACGTGTAATAGTACGTACTTAATGTTTAACCTTTACATCAATGATTTAGTCACACTAACACAACTGTCTTATCTAAACATAAAAAGTTTCTAGCAAAGTGTTGATATGAATTCGTGGATTGACATTAATATTGGAATGTAGATTTTGCATTTGAAAACTGTAATATACATTTTACGTCCAAAACCGTTCACTTGTCACTAATTTGTAAACAATAAAAATGAATTTCTTTTTAATGAATATTTAAGGTTGCGTTTAAATGTAGAAGTTAAGTACTAGTGACTATTGATTTTGTTATTATAAATGAAATTGAACATTTTTTACGTTTAAACATAACTCGAAAAAGGAATACTTGTTTAACGATAAACAAAGATTGGACATAAGCGGAACAAACGAGTTGACGCGGATGTCCTACTATTACTATATTAATCAGCATTAATATTCGCTGAACTGGAAACAATGCCTTTGACAATCCTTTTAAATACATTTGTGTACGAGGAAAATAATTATCGTATTGCAAAACAAAACCTAGAACTATTTGTTCTGAAGCGCTGATCTTCATAATAATAATTAGACTATAGGAGGTCGTGACTGCGCGATAAAATAAGTAGGTACTGATCTTTTTATACGATAAGGTAATTAATTACCAGCGTTCCAGCTTATTAAACAACTGATAGGAGGTAAGCATGTTTGAAAGTAGCCACGGATCAAATATAGTAGATATTGGTCATATCGCACTTTGTAGAGTTGCAAGTAATCATGTATTATTATAGTTATGAGTACGGTCGGGGTTATTTGTTCGAGTTGATAGTAGTAGTTAGTTGTTCATTGGAGATACTGTCGGTTACTACGTAGTACTATTCCGCTTAAGAGCATTAAGACTCATCTAGTCATAAGCAATTTTCCAAGATATCCTGTGTCTTCAAATACCTCTGTACGGATAAAATGTTAGAAATTAAACTGCACGAAATATTTAATGAAATATTTCTGTTTTTCGTTGTAATTTGTATTCTGCACCCGTCTTTATTAAGAGAGTGTGTCAATTAAGTTCATTAATTATTTTCAAATCTAACCAAAATGTCTTAATTAATAAACCTTGACTACGTATTGTAAACTAATTGACCTGTTCTGCTCTTACTCGTAGGTAATTATACGTATGAACGCCCTACCGCGGGCGAGTTTTACCATCTTTACAAGGCTTTCGATTTCTCAACTGACTTGTGAGTCATTTATTTCCAAATAATATTGTGTAAATTGAAAGTGTTTTCATTATAAACTTATATTAATAAAGATAAAGATTATAGTATGAAAAACAAAATTTAGCACAATGGATGCCGGTCCACTTATATACCAGAGGCTACCTACCATCCTAATTCTCAAAAGTAGCAACGCATTTGTGACCGACTTCTGATAGGGTGACTACTAACACTTACTAACTGCACCTACTAACACATACTAACTGGACTAATATCACTAACAGTCCTATTCCTGCAGTCCTGTTACTAATGAATACTCACCAACTAATTCATACTAACACCTTATACTAACAGGATTCACACTAACAATCTCGACAGCCCTGTTAGGAGTCGGTTACAGATGTCCATGGGCGGCAGCAGCCACTTGTGACTGTTGCTGCTCGTTTGCTACTCTATTCCAATAAAAAGAAATCATAGGTAAAAAATTGACAAATCCAATTGTAGGTACATATTACTCATTAGGGACCTGGCGTGATGGTACCTATGTATGTATTGTTCGAAATGTCTGATCACTACCTACATCTGTTTGATGATGACTACATCGGTTATTTTTATATTTATTGTGGCTATCATCATTCTATTGTTGTAATTTAAATATCATTGGTAATATTAGTAATCTGGTTACCATTTAACTATGACACACACAACATGATTAAAATATAAGGTGATTTTTTGATGCAAAATTACGGGCATAAACTGTTTTAAAATTTCAATAGTTCCAATATTTATTCAACGGTTTCATACATACAGTCACGCCCGTTTTCCAAATATCAGGTATAGACGTAGATTCAGGGGTTTCACCTATTGCATTTTTCATGATACAACTCGGAACCATTTAAGACAAGAGTAAATAGTCACTTTCCAGGTAAACGTACTACTTACTAGGGTGCACCTCACTTATAAACAATGAGCTTGTTGTCAATCTCTGACCTACTTTATAATAAAGGAAGACTCCAGTTTTGACAATCTTACATATTTCGTTTTTTCCACTCTCGTCATAGTCGTCAGACATGCTTGTATATTAGAGGTACTCTTGATCTGGCTCTCTTACATTCGTACCTACTCTTTTAACTATATACCTAGTAGTTCTTTATAAATCTGATTTGGAATTTTATTAATATTAGTTACTCCCACATGCCCACACTTTCAGGTTGACTAAACACAACAGTAATAATGATTAACATGGATCTTGACTGAGTGTATAAATGGATTATTAATTAATTTAAAGTATTATTAAGAAGTGACGATTTTCCAGGTTCATCGGTCAGATCTAGCGTATGACTGTTTAACAATTTAAGAAGCACACAGAACAATAGCGTGAAGGAAACCTTAACTGATTAATATTCATAACTAAATCCGAACATTAACTAGCCACTTTAGCTAATCGATTAATTTAATTGTTTTCAACGCTTTTTCTTCCTCAGAGGACTTTCTAAGCATTAGAAATGGCTCAAATAGTAGATGCGCATTTAAAAAGGTTTGGTCGGTCGTTCCGCCAATTGGTCTCAACGAACGACTAAGCGACTCGCCAGGCCGCAATTCCATCACTAAAAACATTCTGATACTTAACACAGTTGAGGGCTTGCGGCTTCGGTTTTTTCATTTCGAGTGACAATCTCATTATTTTTAGAAATCAACGATACCTATTGACATTTTGTTTTGAATCATTGAACAAGACGAGGCAGTATCCGTAACCTAGTATCTTAACACATTATACTTAGGCGAGTTATTTCTTACTATGTATTAATATCTTCAATTTTTATTTATATGTAATTTACATATAAATAAAACCCAAGATTATTTGGAATTTATAACAGTTTGGTATATATTAGCTGTTAAGAGCCGATATTACCCAATACGGTAATCATTTCAACGTTAAAAAAATTCAAGAAGCGTCATTTAGTACTGTAAGGTTTTCATTTCAATCAATGTAGTACGTATCTGCATTTTGACAGGCTATTACTACGTTTATGTGAATAAAATAGCAAATACGCATAAATGTAACATAAATATTATATTAACAAATTACTTAATTGTAAAAATACATAGCTATAGCGATGGTACTGTCATCAGCGTACCTTCACGTACTGTAGATACATCTTCTACACTATGTAAGAAATATTAACTCAATAATATTATAATGTAAAAGAAAAACCTACTTTTTAGGCATAGTAACAAACTGGCGGTGGGCTTTGGTATCCTTCTATATTATTTAACTGTTTTGTCTAGTTTCAGAACAAATTTGGGCAATGGTCAAATAAACAATTCGTATTAGAATATCTATATCTATCTATTTGGTGTTAATACCTCAGCTCTTACTTTAAATTAAAAACGTTCGTGAAACTCTGTACACTTAGATACTTTATCCGATATTGCCTTCTACGAACAATTGTCTTTCGAATAATTCAATAATTTCAGTCAATAATAAACAAGCCTAATAAAGCGTTCGAATAAGATTGCTTCGTCTTCGCTTTTAACCTTCGAATTGAATTCTATATTTAAATGGACTCGTATGTTATTTATGTATCATTACTATCTGATGTACTTTATTATTGTATGATCTAGTTTTCCTATTAACATTCCTTTGTTAATGTTTCTTATCTTTCAATATTTAAAAATAAATCAGTTTATAAATAACTTGAAACATTTTAATTTTGAAAATGACTACAAAATTTCAATGATCACTCGATCTATCCTTAGAGTTTTAATTTTCACTACTGGCTCCTCAGAGGCCGAAAATCGACTGTAATTCATTAAATCAATTATTATTTTAACGCATGTAATTTTCTAAAATCAATAATTTTCAAATTATTTAAAAAACACGATTGGTACCATAAAAGAGGTTTCATTTAATTATATTTCAACGCTTTCTTTGACATTTCTTTGGACTTTTTTGACATTGACAAACAGAATGTAAACAATGAACGTTTTACTCATTATTATTTTCAGATATGTGTATGAATTATCATTTTTATATGTGTGTATGTCACACGCATGGTAGTGTGGGTTATGTTTTATTTTATTAATTTAATATATTCTTAGTTTAATTTAATATATTCTTATAAATTTTCACTGTGCCAAATGTTATACTTCTCCGTCCGCTTAATTGTCGTAAAAACGTTACAAAGTTTTTCCTTAACTTATTAATATAATGTTTAGTTCATCAAAGGAGAATGAAGATGTCCAGCGTATACTTTGAAAGGTCAGTCATCTTCAAGGAACGAGTTTTACTTGACTTGACCGGTCAACACGTGATAAAATGTACATATTCCTGGCAAATTATTATTGTTTATTTACTTATTTATTTTTAATTCATATTACTCCCCACATTTACATGAATACTACAAGCTTCTGTTGTATTTAATCTTTCAAAATAGCTGATAACGTTAATTTTTAGGTATTGTGTGTTACAGAAATATGTAAACAATTTTGGATAACCTTAAAACCGTTGAGTCGTCGTTTTAGGCTTGTTTGTAATGATCAAATTTTGACCTGACGTAAACCTTGAACTTGCATGCGTTGCAAAAAATTCATTACTATTGGTAAGATACACCTAATGTTTTTAACCCGTATACAAGATTTATACATATTTATATGGCTTTTAATACTTTTAGCGATTCCATTCTTAGCGATGTTATTGAATATTTCACTTCTGTTTGTTTAAATAAGTACCTATATTGAATCGATGATATTTATGCGAGACCTTTCAAAAAATTGTAACAACCCTTATCATACTTTTATTAAGTGATTTTAAACGACTGGTAAACAAAATCCATGGAATATTAGTATATCTAAACAAGAATGGAGTTCATAATTAAATGTTACGTTAGATTTTTTAATTATTTCGATAAAATTTATTAAAATTTTTAAATATTCCTATTTTAGGAATGAAAATTGAACGTACCTTGTTTTTATGTTGAATATTTATGACCTTGTAATTTTTTATTTCCAAATTGAACTTGGGATCCTCTTGATATTTGATAGTATAAAATATATGCGACCAACTGTTACGAGAGACGAGCGCCCACTGTTGCGAAACACGACCAAATAAATAATGCCCCTATGCCGTCTTATATTTATGTCCATCCTCACAATGCCCTACCTTACGTACGTAAACGTCATAATTTTTATTACATAACTAGATTTTTAATTTATGAAATTGTAACCCCACATCTTACACCTTTACACTTCTCTGTTCTTTTGTAATCATGCGTAGAAATTATTTTGTCTTCATGCCTGTATTCCACTTGTATTAAGACACAGCAAAGTTAGTATAATCAATTACCTGCATAAACCAAATTATACATGTTTTTTCTTAAAGTAATGTTAACAATTTTCCGTTTTTACTTTTTATTATTGGATGTACTCACAAGGTATTTTTTTAGTAGTTAGGTACTATTGTTTGGTTGCATTTGTAACCTATATAATAGATATTATAAAATAATCAAGACGCAGTCCCTGAACTGATATACCTATGTATATAACGCAGTTTAAATAGGTTCAGGGACAACTACTACAATTATGATAAATTATTCAATATATCGATTCATCTATGGGTTTGTTTACTAAACATATATGACTTTATAGACGAAAGATATTATACGACTGGAAAATAAAAACACTGATTTCTATGGGCAGCTGAAGTAAGTAAATTTTAGTCAAGAAATCATGTTTCAATAACGCACTACATAAATAAAGCAGAGACGTATTATTTCCTTTTATTAATTAGTTTACCTAATGTTATTTTGAACAAGGGGAAGTTAAGCCCAAAGGCATTGTTTACTAGTTTACCGATGAAAATATATAGTAGCTGGCAATAAGAAAGTTGCACATAAGTAGAGTATGTATATATGTATTTTAAAAGAATTTTCGCGTTACAACGCTATAGATATAGAGGCTATCGGTGAGGAAGTGTGACTATAAAACACATCAAAAACTTCTTTTTTGTTGTATTCTTTATGTTGTGTGTGTGAAGATAAATTCCAAATTGACTTGACATCCGTTGCACTTATCACTTAATTTTCAAATTGTCACATAATTAAGTATTACTTGGTCTTTTATTGTCTCACTTAACCGGTTTTTTTATATTCCTCGAACATTAAAATATATTCACATTGATTGTTAACTAGAGACACAGTATAAACATCTGATACACAACACGAACATTGTCCGGTGACCACTGGACTTGCCAATTTCGCCTGCAGTGGCTAAGGTACCTACTATCCAGCATGGATGAATGTTCCGAAACAATTGACAATAGCCGGACACCGTGCATAATACCAGAGAATTATCTATTCGCGTTTAACGTATGACAGTGACTAGTTTATTTTATTGCTTTTTTATGGTAAAAGCGTGACGAGTCTTTTACATCGAGATGTTTAGTAAGTACAGTATTATTTTAATGTTTTGTGTGAGTTGGAAATGATCGATCATTGCTGCACAAACATTGTTATCAATTGGCAGTTCGAATAGATGGACGATAAATATTTACATTTATATACTTAATCTGCCGCATCTGCAAAGAGTTGAAGCCGCGAGGAAGTGAGTTAATTACTACATACAATGTAAAACGTCTCTGGGCCGTTATGGTAGTTGACGAAGGGAACTCGTGCCCACCGTTTTCAGTAAGGTATCTCGTGTCTGTCGGCGCAGACAGTTTGTAAGCGGTATAACATGTACGCCGTAAATTTACCGTGAAGCATTTTGCTGTTGAAAATGGACGACAACAGTTGAACCACCAGTTAGGTAGATATCCATTATACCTGCGAGCATGAAGGTGTACGGTTCAATCCACAAAGGGACGGATTTTTGGCAGTTATTATAATGGCCAATTGGACAATAAGGACAATTGGCCTTAATTTATTTATATCAAATATAAATTACAGACTAGTGTTTTATTAAATAAGTACTCGATTTATAATGAACAAATAAAGAGTTATGTTTCTAATAAAAATTAAAATAGGTACGAAATTTGTCTTGTATCTACTTACTATCCTGTTCGGATACAAGGTGTTAATTGTATAATTAAGCTATAAAATTTGAATATTGCATTTATTCACGATTCCTTTAAATTGCAAAACGGTGGTCACACACACAGCAGTAGGTATCTCTAGTGGTCAATCATCGTAGTTTTAGTATGACCAACATTTCAAGTAAATCCAATGAAGAGCATTTTTTTCCATTATTATTTGACGATAGGTATTCTTAAAATTGATATATCTTTTTATTCATAAACCGATTAGAATTAAACAAACATTAATGGTAAGTGTAGCGTACCACAATCTATCTGTAAAATCCTTGCGTCGGTTAAGCTGTTTACTATATCAATAGAAAAACAGACAAAAATTGTAACAATCACTATTTGCGCTATATTTCATTAACAATATCTTTTCAAAAATATCTTTTATGTACAGACACCGGTCGAATACAGTTACTATTTATATAGTAAGTACATTCAAATTATTCAGGTTATTCAGTGTGCTATGCAGAAAAACACAAGAGAATCGTGATACTTACTCGTATGAGTAAGGGTATTTTCCCACTTGTGTTTACGTACAGTCGCGTATTGACGAGTACGTTGTGTATCGGTTACGACTCGGACGGTCACGACTTCCTTGGAGCCACGACAACATTTGTAAAATAGCTTACAACTGTAAATAATAAACTTATTACAAATATATACTTATAGGAAAATATCGTAAACATCTCCGAATGTACTCTACTCAATGATTAGGTGCCTACCTAGCAGAGCGATATCTGTCAATATAACAGCTTTCCATAACCTTCGGTTTCGCCATTTACATATGTATGTTATCTTTCGTCAGTAAGGTCGTTTTGGGCAGGCTAATAAAATTGCGAGACCTTCATAATGTCAAAAATTTACTAAAAAAGCTTATTATAACGACACTTAGAATTAATTATTAATGTAGCTAACAAAAATATACGAAAAAGTTAAAGTTCATAAAATTGGTCTAATATCGATCTGTTAACCCTACTGGTACTGCGTTATCGTATCCAATAGGTTGCTGGACAAAAAGTTAGCGGACGCTAACAAAAAATTGTATAACAATGATGGCAATGTAAGTCTAATCGTACCATTGTCTCTGACCACGTTTTTCATACAGACGTTAGCCAGCTTTTTGCTTTAGTCACTGTAACTAGGTATTTTTAATTTGTTATATTGTTGTAAAAGAGGTATTTGTGTACAACACACACATTTCCGACATACTTACATAGCACGTGAACGGTAATAGATAATATAATCAGTGACAACCTTATGTTAAGTATGTATAATATCTGAAGTTATAACGATAAAAATCATGTACCCGCATGAATAATTCCATTAAAGTTGGAAATCCTTTTTCTGCAATGTTTTCTATTTACATTGACAAAGTCTAAAATCGATATCCGACCGGCGTCGGTTGAGCGAAAACTACCTCCAAGTGCCTCCAGCGTTTGCCCAGCAACAAAGCGGCGTGCACGCGGCGTGAGAAATGGCGGGAAAAAGTCATATAAATCAATTTTTATTTATTATCGTAGCTGTTTTTTTTCGCGTCTTTTTACGACTGCTTCTTTTTTATACAGGATCTGCTGCAATACATTTATATTCAAACTTATATTTCATCATAAGATACAAATATCCGTAGGAATTATAGTGTTTATCTACCTAGTCTAAACTATGTGGTAGAATTGATGATATCTCGAGTGCGCGAGTAGTGGGGAGTAGTCTCGTGACAGGCGTACGCGAGAGCGGA
Organism: Aspitha aspitha aspitha; assembly: GCA_018246895.1. Lineage (NCBI taxonomy): Eukaryota > Metazoa > Arthropoda > Insecta > Lepidoptera > Hesperiidae > Aspitha > Aspitha aspitha. The sequence goes on from DWGJ01000250.1 coordinate 35,129, forward strand.
CATGTTGTACCTGAGCGACTGGCTGGTGACATACCGAGCTACGCAAGTAAGTCTGCGACAACAAGAGCAATTCACGTGCATAGTAACATTGAAATATTTTCTGACTTATATATTCCATAGATTAAGTAGAGAGTAAGACGGAAGAAAAAACTTTCAGCACTTGCCCTTCACAAGGTAATTTCACAATACGACGGCACAAACAAAACTCGTTGTACTTGCGGTACTTGTGTGACTCAATACGAACATGAGAACATTTAAAAGCTTTTTACCTTTAAAAGATTTTTAGAAAAGTTCACTCATTCACAAGACCTTTAATCAGGTAACTAATATCTTATAGCGTAATAATACGAAGTAATAATTTCGGTACTATATACCATCTAACGAGTCGCCCTTATGACGTATGAGTTGATCATACCCTCCATTTACGCACGCAGATGATTAGAACATTTTCGAATTCCAAATTATTCGCCTATTTTAAATACCAGTGTCCAACTAAATCTAATGTTTGCTATTTTATAAGCAGTACCGGCATTTATAGGCCTTATCGGATTAAAATAGGTCAAAATCTTTTTTTATCAGGGTATTGTACTCGTACCTTTCTATTACGGAGGCACAAAATACAAAACTTAGTCCGCTATTATTTTGCGAGATGCTCGAAATAATTTTAATATTTACATTTTATTAGTATCTGCTACAGATACGTTCCTATTACATGTAGGTATTATACTATTATCTGACAATAACTCACAGCGTTATTGTATTGGAACTGCCGGTATCTACATAAATATATATGTAACTTTATGGAATGCCTTTGTTCTGTTGAGCCACCAAATCACTAGCAGTAGGTATAAGGAAAAAGGTTATAAAAATAAAATTTCGTGTCTTCACAACTTTACATTTATTGTTTTTTGTGATGGGTGTTATAAAAATACAAAATGTAGCTTAAATACATACTTTGTTGAGCTGATATCAGCAAATCACAAAATATAAAACTAAATACACATACGTACATGAGACCGTGAATAAAACTACATATATTTCCTGAAGTGACATTTATAAACATAGTACCACTGTCAGCTGTTAAACTCGAGAACAATAAGTATCCTTTCAAGAGTCCAAATAATGTTTTAGTTCAAGGTGTACAAAATATACCTACTTATAATCATACCAAACATTTTCTTCAATCTTATATATATAAAAATCCCGTGTCAGGATGTTCCTTTTTCGAAAATGTCCAAAACCAATTAACCAATTTTAATAAAATTTTATACATACCTTTTATTTGATCCAACTTAAAAGATAGGATAGTTTTTATACAATAAATAAGTAATAAACGTCAATTGTCAATAATTTTTTACATAAAATCAATTTCTGAACGCACGATATTTGTCATATATGATTTGACATAATGT
>DWGJ01000251.1:0-36517 GCA_018246895.1 Aspitha aspitha aspitha
ACCGTTTCCTTAATGCGGTTAGTACCCAATGTTGTACATATTATATCAAAGTCTCAAGTACACCCGGGGTTTACATCGGCTTTATTGCAATGTAGACCGAGAGGAAAAAACTTACAAATCCGCACAATGACCTATTTGTGGAAAGAGAGCAGATCCCCCACTGACATGTTAATGCTAAATTACTAATTGATTCCGTTCGATGTAACAGTTCCATCGACATCGGCTGGCAGCGGCCCAACACTAGCGCAAGACAGCCTACAGATTAAAAACGATCCCATTATTTTTGAGATTGCAACGTGATGGATTGACGAATTGCATTTTTTTCGTTAGGGTTCCGTTAGAGAATGCACATTTAAAAAACCAAAACGTATCGACGTATTTTCAACGCCGCACCAAATTTATTTTGTAGCTTGATGTTTCGTCTAACGCACAATAATTTGTGAATGTTGTGTGATATGATTTTTGTATCATATTTTTAGTCTCTTTGTATTTTTTGTCAGGTACTACATAGTTTAATTAATTATTTTTAATCAATCATAATATAATCAATCATAATAATAATCAATCAAATAATAGATGCAATGAATATTACCTTTATTTCTAATCAATAATACCAATTGGGATAAATCCATACACGGATGTCTGGACATTTGACCTTCGATCACGGGAATCGGACAGCGAATAAATACAACACAAACAAAATGTGCTAATCACATCACAAATATTCGTCTTCAATGGAGACCGACCCACCATATGCGGAATAAGAGTCAATCCCTAACCACTAGACCATGAGGTCAGCTACGCTTTTACCATGTAAATTACTATACCTTTATCCAAAACATAACGTTAACATCGAAACACATAAACACAAATAAATCCGACCACTAACATCAACCTATCCACGTTTCAACGCTTTTGTTTTTATATTTCAAACTCGTAAATATTTCAGCGAGCAAACAGATTTCACAACGCCAATACGTATTTCTATTTTCATTGATTTCACTCCAATACTCCTTTATAGTTTCAGAGTCGAATGCATGTAATATTCGTAGTATTTGTATTATGCGCGTAGCACTCATTGAAGGTCACAGGCGTAGCCTCCACTAGTACTCGTAGCTCCGTAGAGGTATGTTTACGTAGGTAAAGCTCATTGAAGCGCGCTACGTACCGTAAATTTGTAGCTTGGGCTCGCAGCAGCGTAGATGGACTCCGCAGACCGTAGCAACGTACTCGAGCTTATAGTAATCGACTGCGGAATTTCGGAAAAACCACTTTAGCCTAGCAGATTACAGGATAACAACTATCTACATAGAAATCTACATAAGAAATTCTTTCCAGTATCTATCTAAGCTAATCAAGTTTATGGGACAACTTACAGTCGTCACTTAAAACAGCGGCGTAAGTTTCCCGCCGTCCGAAGAGGCAAATTGCTTGAATGTTCAATTCGCACCGCTACCCAAAGTTTGCTGTCTCAATTTACTGTAATTTATAAACTTCTATACACGAAACCTTACGAGTATAACGCCGCTAACTAAATCCACTTAAAACTATACAAATCGTGCAGAAAAATTTAACTTATCACACCTAATTGATCCGACTGATAGAGCCCTTCTTATGTAATCTTGTCAGGATGGGCAAATAACACCAAGTGCTACATAAGTCCTTACAATCCTGACATGCTCTACATGTAAGTGCTACTATACTACATGTCTACAATTCGATTCCAAATTAGACTTCAAACCGCCTAGTTTGGAATGTAATAGCCAATGACTGGCCTCTTGATCGAGTGGTTAGAGACCCTGACTGCAAAACCGGAGGTCGTGGGTTTGATTCCCACCCAGGACAAACATTTGTGTGATGAGCACATTTGTTTGTTCTATGTCTAGGCGTAATAAAAATATCTATGTAAATACCATATGTATATATGTATGTTATGTCGGGTCACCATAACATAGGCATTAAATTGCCTTATTTGGGATCAGACAGCCGTGTGTGTTGTCCCCAGTTATTTATTTATTCATAAACAACAATTCATATAATTAATACACGTTAACATCAATGTGATTAGGTAGTATTACTCCGATCTATGATCCATGTATATAGAACCTTGGATGAAGATCGACAAAAACTGTTTTATTGTAATTTGCAAAACTTCCTAATAAACTTTACTTTTAATTTCGTTCATTAGATTGAATTGCATCGCAATTCGTATACGCATTGTTTATGAATAGATAACCTTTGAACATTGCCATTTTTTACTTGAAACAAACACGCTGGTTTTGTGTTCCTGTTCCTGTTTTTCGATTACCAACTGATGTTAAATTACCGTAGGTAAAAAAAGGTCAAAATTAATTGAAGTTTGACCTGTTTCAAGATCAACCCCTAATGATCTTTTTTAATATGCAATGTTGCAATTGAAACTTCTCAGTGCTTGGAGTATTGACAGATTTAGTGGTGTAACGATTATGGTAAATTCGTCGCAGCTGTGGTACACCACACCTCGCTGCCAGATATTGACAGAAACCGTGAAGAGCGAAAGTTTCCTTCTGTCAACAAATTATATTGCAGCAGTAACTGAGGATTCGGAGATTACAACCAATCTCCCAAGCAGAAAAACAGCATAGAATCAGTTTTTTTTTCTATTACAATACAAAAGCAAACGAGCAGACAACAGTCGCGAGTGGCTGCTGCCGCCTATGGACATCTGTAACCGACTCCTAACAGAACTGTAGGGAGCTGACTATTAGTGTGAATTCAATTAGTATAGGTGTTCATAAGAATTAGTTGGCGAGTATCTATTCTTTAGAAACAGGACTGCAGGAATGGAAATGTTATTGATAGCCCAGTTAGTAGGTATGTGTTAGTAGTTGCAGTTAGTAAGTGTTAGTATTTACCCCATCGGAAGTTGGCCACAGATGCGTTGCTACTCTTGAGGACTAAGATGGTCGCCTCTGGTATACAAGTCGATCGTTAGAAACGGACGTTTCAGGCTCTCTGCCAATCTGAGGATCTGATAACCCTAGAGGTGAAGGGTGGTGTTCCCGTACGTCTATCTAAAGTAGACTAGACTAGTAAGTAGAATGCAAATCCGGCCAAACATATTCATAATATACATCGACGATTTTACTTTGTAGCTATGATATTAGATATTAATCGGATTTAGTCCATTAAGAATTTTAATGAGAATGTATAAAATAAATTATTTAGCCTACTTCCTAGTTAAATCTACACATCACGCAATAACCAATGTATAAACATATTTGCTCTATTATTATAACAATTTATGCAATTAGCAAAATTATTACCTGAAAAAAAAATTATAATATCAATGTAAAGTACTTACAGCGGTACATACCTACCAACAGTAGATTCTATCATAATTATGTTGGTGCATACAGTGTTTAATTAACTAATGTGTTGTATACTGGTATTAAAAAAGGTACCACTTGTTTGTAAGAAATAATCTCTGAAAATACCGAACCGATTTTAAAGTGCTCACACTTACAGATAGATAATTTATTGCTTATTAACTTAGGCATTTTCCATTATACCAAAGACCAATAAATAAATTACAGAGATATGAATAACGGCGCGTACTACCTACGTACTCATACCTACTATTGTAGAGAGAGCAGGTGAGGCGACGTATACTTGCTCGTTTAATACCTACTAGCGGCCCGCCCCGGCTTCGCACGGGTATAAAACAGTATTTCTCCACTATTTAATGGATGTAGGAATTTAAAAAATGGAGTAACTTCTCCCGTTTTCCCGACATTTCCCTTCACTGCTCTGCTCCTATTTATTGTAGCGTGATGAAAAGTATACTATAACCAGGTCAGGAGTATGAAAAATAATTGTACCAAATTTCGTTAAAATCCGTCGAGTAATTTTTGTTTCTATAACGGTTATACAGACAGACAGAATTGACCTCTCTACAGATAAATAGAATTCCACGGGGGTACAACCGCGGATTGGCAGTAATATACAAAAACGACAGATAATATATGTTGTGGTTGATTGTAATGTTTGGATCCAAGGTAAAATGTCGCGAACCGAGTTAAGCACAACTATTCGAGGGCAATGCTTCTGGAACCGGTTGACGACCAACCACCGGCGTGCTTATATGACAGTACCTGAACATCCAACTCTATACTTTAATATTATAAAGCTGAAGAGTTTGGTTGAATGCACTAATCTCGGGAACTACTAGTTCGAATTGAAAAAATAGTTCTGTGTTGAATAGTCTATTTATTGAGGAAGGCTATAGGCTATATAATATATATCACGCTATAACCATTGACAAATGTCGCATAAACGGGAAAAAATTGATTTCCATGCGGGCGAAGCCGCGGGACATATCTAGTTAAAAATAAAGTCGTTTAATGTGAAAATGAAAGCAAATTAGCAAACAACAGCCACAAATAGCTAATGCCGTCTATTGGAAAATAAAAATGAAACTCAATTCTTTGTCTACCCTTTTATATATTTTTTCACTGTTGGATACAGCTCTCCTGTCATTATAACAATTTATTAGACCGTATGCTGACCCAAATGCGGATAGACAGACACACGATTCAAAAACATATACGTATATATAATAATCTGAGGTGTGCATGTTTCCTTAAGATGTTTTCCTTCACCGCTATACCAAGTGATATTTATAATAAATTTCAAGTTATATATAAAACGCACGTAACAAGTCAGAATTACGCGCCAGGATTTGACTCAGACCTTCCGAAGTATCCCAGCCCGATTTTAAACCTCTTAGCTTACCTTAAAAATGACAACGAAATCGAAATGTCGGCGACGCGGAACCGGGTAAGGTACCTTTATTAAATCTTAATATCTTGGGAATCACTACATAGTATAAAACAAAGTCGCTTTCTCTGACCCTATATCCCTATGTATGCTTAAATCCTTAAAACTTTTTAAATTATATCTTTAAAACGAATTTTGATACGGTTTTTTTAATAGATAGAGTGATTGAAGAGAAAGGTTTATATGTAAAATAATCATGGCATAGGGAAAGGGGAATTGTTTTACTCCAAATTTAACGCGTGCTGGCTATATACTTATACCCGTGCGAAGGCGGGGCGGGCTGCTAGTACTTAATACATATGACATAAATTAGATCGATCTTGTGCTATGATAATTATGTAAATTTTATCTATTTCTTAACACACGCTACTATTTATGTAGGCACAAGACAGTACTTATTCGTGCTCATCAAATAAATACGCGTCCAGGATGAGGAACGAACCCAGGACCCCAGGTTAACCCTTATGTTTCTCATTTTCATCAGCCACTAGATCAATGGGCCAAATTTGTTTCTTTGTTTAAAGCAAAATTAACTAGGTACTATTGTAATATTCTTAATAAACAATTTTAAAAATAGAATTTTTTTTCCTATTTCATTTGTGGGGTTCTCTCAAGAAACAACTGATTATAATTTTTAAATAAACGTCGTGTAAGACATAAGTTTGATTATTTCGACTCATTGAAAACAGTAGGTCGTAGTTTTGGATGCAGTCAAAGGTTTTGTCGTTAAAACTGTTATGATAAAACTTACCTATTAAATTTAGATAGCAATGTTTTTAGGTAACCACAGTACTTTCAAACACAGTTTATTTTTCAAATCCACGAATATTATTATACTTAGCACTCTTTAATTTTAAAACAATATTTCGTGATTTACCATGTTCTGAGTGTTCAGTTTTAATTCAAAATATCATTGATTTCAGTTATAAATACACTTAAACGCACGATTGTACAACCTGTCACTTTTCACGATCTTATTTGTCATTAACTCTCACTTATATTCTTATATGAAATGAATTTTATAAAGCGATTTAAGCGCTTTTCAAGAGTACTATTTATATTGTATAATTGAACGCGTGAAAATTGTTTAGCAACAGAATTAACGATCGCTACGTTTACCGCAATCGCATAGCGCGTGCGTCTTGTACCAGGCCAGTATCAAGTTTAAGGACAAGGATGGTTGCGTGCGCGCAGAACGGTAACATGTTAGAGGTCGCCGGACATTATGCGTTAATTGTGCGACTTTTTAACTTGTTCCGACCTGTTCGAGTCACCTTCGCTTCTGATTAAAAGCTACACGATATAAAACGGCGGTTTGAAACAGTGTAGACAGTTGTATTACGCCAAATTTCATGTGACATCGACAACGTCCTTGGTTTCAAACCTATGTTTCAAACCGTTGAATACCGTGTAGCATAGCTGTACACTCTCACCTATACTAACACGATAAGCAAGAAAACTTGTGATCAAACTTACCTACTATTGTGGTTGTGGTTGCGGTTACAAAACAATTTTCATTGGTTTGCGGGTACTTGTTTTTACAACTTCTACAAAACTACTTATAAGGATTGGGATTCGAGCCCCGACAGGCGTATCTATACGTGAATCTTATGTGCATTGTACCCCTATGATATCTCTCGTTATAACGGCGAAAGAAAACATTGCGCGGGAATTTTAAACGCTTCACGAGCTTCTACCCTTTTCATTATTCCACTGCCGCACAGATATCTATAGCGAGAAAGTTATTAAAAAATTAAATTAAATTAAATTATAGGTTTTCCAACTCATTCCTGATTAGGACCGCAAAAGAGTGGAACAAACTGCCTGCGTCTTTGTTTCCTGAGAATTACAATCTAGGGCTCTTTAAAAACAGAATGAATAGGCATTTACTAGGCGAGCATGCTACACCTTAGGCCACATCATCGCTTACCATCAGGCGAAATAGTGGCCAAATGCTAGCCTATTTGTAGTAAAAAAAAAACTTAATGTCATTTTCCCCAATTGTATAATTCTACTGCTTGTTTACATATCAAAGAAGGTTCTGACGTTGAAAGCAATAATATTAATTCACATGATCATTTAGCTCTCATCAAAATTGTCTCGAAGACGCGCTTAATATGTTTATGGCTGCTTCAGTACACCGAGCTGTTACTTCTAATATTTTAACATTCACACGATCAAGGACAAGGACAACGTCGTTATAGAGCCGTCATATAAACATAGACATAGAAATCGCGTAGAAAAGTCCAGTTCAATTAATGTAGTCATAAATACACAATGACTGTAATATTTTTTATGGCACAGTATTTACTAAGTTTATTTACATCAGCATAGACATCAAACAATATTAAAAATATCAATTACACATTTTATATTTAACGTCTTTCTTAAAATACCGTTAGACTTTAGTAGTAAGGACATACTTTCATTTTCAAAATACTAATTCTCGCAGTTCTAACACAAATACATACAGATGTAGCGACTGTGCTTCCGCAGTTGAGACCCGAAGAAAGAGGTCCTCAAACCTTGAAATGCTACATTTTTTACAAACCAAATAACCTTTTTACAAGCCCAACGTTCAATAGATCCTCCGAAATGTATTTGACTTAAGGTAGTCTTACTGATTTGCGAATTGTTTGCTTTCGGATTTCTGAAATCCACGAAATCCGTTACATAACACAATGAGCGCAACGTTTATCGTGACATCTTAACAGGAAAAAGTTTCAATTTCCTGCCCGAAGACATTATAATAATGAATTTAGGTAAGAGTATAATCTAAATGAACATCTTTGTATCGACACAGAGACAGCAACACAGATGGTAGTGCTATGATTGTAAAGTATTGTAGCTATTATAAAAGGCTGAGATGTTTGTACAAGTCATAAAAGCCGTGAAAATACCGTGTCTACTTAATATTAGTTCTGTGTGCGGGGTACGTAGCGAGCACGATATACAACGGCTTATAGTCGTAATTTAGCGAAGTGCGAAGTTCCGTCACATCGGGGGGTACATTCCCGGTTAGGTGTAAGAATATTCGCCAAGGCCTTGTAGCCTCGAATATTCCACAGCACCGCGCAATAAATTCTACAGAGTGATGGCGAGCTTTTTGTTGCACGACATTTTTTCCCGCGCTAGCAGCGCATGAATCACCGGCCGTACGTTGTGACTTATGCGGTTGTCTCGGGAGTCTCCCGCTTAAAATAAACCGCACCATTTTTGCAAAACACTCCTTCGTTTATCACTGCTTTATTTGTTATACCTACATTGAGGGATACTTAATAAATGTATGCTGCACTTGGTAAAATTATATCTATGCTGCAGTTTATAAGAATAGCTACTTAAGTAATCTACTTACTACTACATGCTTATAACATTTAATACTAAACGAATACCCAACACTTAATTACCAATATTATATGTATATGAAACCGTTTTCGATGTGGAGCAACCAGTTTTGTCGCATAAACGTTATAATTTACAGCGAAAAAATGTACTGTTAGCGTGAAATATGTGTTTAATAATGTCCTAATATGAACAAAACTGGTGTATCAGAATAATAATGGCACATTGAAAGATCTTAGTGAATACCATATAGGTAAGTCAAAACTAAGTAAAAAATGTCAATGCATAATTCAAAAGTTTTGCGGTTCCAATTCAACATCTGTCTAGGAAACGACCACCGCGTGCCCAGCGAAGCGAAAACACGCACAAACTAGCAAATCTCCGTGGAACTTAAAAAGATCAATTGCAAACATTAATTGTACCGCAACAATGAACCCTTAAAATCCGGACGCAGCGAGACCGCAAATAAAACCAACATATTAAGTGAGGCCTATCGTCGCGGGCCGGGGAGCATTTTATAGGTACTTTATCCGATGTCCTTTCTTCTGAAATGCGATTAAAATTGAATAGGTCCATATGTCGCAGGCAGCAGCCCCGTTGCGTCACAATCACACGGCCGGCTGCATTTTCAATTTGCCGCGAGATAAGCGCGAGTTTTGGACTTTTTCTGCGGAATGGCGGAATTGATCCGGTGACTTATGGCGGACGCAAGACGCCCGATCGATGGTCAATTGAATCGCTCTCTAATTTAATTCCTTTTTCGAATAGGATGGCTCCGGGCGATCGGATTGTTCCACGTCACTGCTTTGTTTGAAATGTAGCTGTATTAAACAGAGCATCGTTATTTGAAGCTTTTACTTACCTATATCATAATCGTAATAGAAGTTAGATAAATGCTGATTGATTATTTATGCTTTTAATTTTCTATCTTTGAGTTTTGTGATTTTATTAGTATGTGATATTACTAGTATGTGTTTTATATTATTAATATTTATTTCCTTTCAAATGAATGCTTAACACCGAATGCGTAACAGAATAACAATTAAGTAACAGTGCTTTATTTAAAACAACATTATTTTAGAATGAGCCACAGATATCTATAAACATTTTACGTAACAACACTATAGTATACGAGTATCTCAAAGGAAAATTTTGTAGCATAGTGTAAAAGTTCGGTGGGTAAGGTGGAAATGAATTGAAACAGTAAATTAAATATCAATAGGTATTGATAATTTATTTATTCGCAATTTTATTTAAAATACACAACTTCACAATGTTTTGTTTTAAAAACTAAAAAGTTTAGGTACGGGATATCGTAGAGGCTGTTCTGCTGTGATCACTAGTTTACATTTAATTCTTCATAGAATTATTCTCTAATGCGTTCATTTACATTTTTTATGTACATATTTCGGGGTCGCAGGACCGAGTTTATGAGTGTAGCCTTCGAACCGACTATAAATTACAAATCGTTATCAGCATTACAAAATGATTTCCCTTACGTATCTTTCCATTCATGTGTCTTCAAGACTACTCTTATAAACCGAATCCATCATTAATTTATGGCCACACAATATCTTAATTTTACAAAGGTATAGCAATACAAAATATTTATATCGTATTATTTTTCATGACAAATCAACGTACGTAATATTTTTACAATGCTCGTTCAACTTAGTGATCTGATAGCGAAATAAACATAAGTCGTGTGACGTCCACGAAGTCAGTTCTGCGCAATGTTTATTAAATCGGCTTTTATTTACAATTCGCATGATTTACAACTATAATATAAATTACTATTGCATTTCATTCAATATACTTAGTCTACACAAATCAAATGTACAAAAAGACACAAAAAAAGAGAAAATTCTGGAATAACTCTTTGAACACATCACAATTCCTATAGCCAACCGAACAGTTCGAATTAAATATAAAAAGAGAAATAAAACAATTTATACAGGAACGGAATATAACTTAATAAGATATTTACATAATACACAAATCGATGAACGATACCTAATTACTTTATATATATATAAATCATCTAAGCGGGCATAATAACCGACCTTAACTAATATTATAATACTGTACAATTTCGCTAGTCGCTTATGTAAAACACCACTTATTAATACTTGTAGGATAATCACCTGGATAAAAGTCTGTCATTCGGTAATACACTGGGCCGAGATCTAAGATAGCGCTTCCTCAGATATGTCGTTTCCATCATTAGCAACGTTTGCGTATACAAACATCAATTCTGCTCAACAGTCTTATAAATTAATGTGATGTGTCGGAGTGCGTATGCCGTCGTGATTAACCGCTATGAATTTATATAATGTAACCAGTTTTTGTGTAATCACAGTTGGCTATGTCTCGTGGTGGCCTGCCGTCGGGAAGGTCGCGCCGCCGCTGACGGGGACGGCTGTACGCTGTGTTTTCACCGATATTCAAATGGGCTCTCGGGTTTGGTTGACTTATCACGTGTACTCGCTCCTCCAGCCGGTCTGTAAAGAAACGGTTACGTTAAAAAACTATAATGGCGGGAAGCAATTTAATCTATATCTATAATTCTATACTTATTACTTATTTACTTATAATAATATAAAGCTGAAGAATTTGTTTGGTTGAACGCGTTAATCGCAGGAACGACTGATTCGAATTTAAAAATTAGTTCTGTGTTGAATAGTTCATTTATTGAGGAAGGTTATAAGCTATATAACATCACACTATGAGTATAATAGGAGTTACTATTAGTTAGTTACTATCATAATAGGAGTGAAGCCTAATCTAATTAGCCTAAATCTACTTGAACGTACACAGAAAATAGGATTCTGTCGAATGTAATTATTTTGCTGATCTGAACATTGCATAGAACTTGGCAAAATTGTGATATAGATATTTATTTATATACAAAAATATTCTTCCTTTTGTTGTTCTCACTATCTATCGAAAAATAGGCAGGAAGGAAAATATCTAAACTCTAATTATTCAACCACACTGATGGATGTGATTTATTGTGCTCCCTACATACTCGTACAATACTCTTCAGGACATAACAAATATTTGGCCTTAAAGCATACTTTACTAATATGAATTCGACTCACCATAGAATTAAGCTGGGCGAGGTGGTGGTGGTGGTAGGGGTTGTGCGAGGAAGGCGGCGGCGCGAACCCTTGATGCGGCGCGCCGTACCAGTGCGACATATGCGCCGCCGCCGGATGCACCAGCCCTACTTGGTGCTGACCTGGTTGGAAGAAGATAAAAATGAGTAATGGTTGAAACATAACACTGGTATACAAGTTCAAAATACTCGTAACGTGTGTAATCCTTTGAAATACAAATTAAAATCTTTAATGATTTGACACTGTATTCATTGATTTACGCGAATTAATTCTTACATGATGAAGTAGAACTTACGATATAGGACTTTAATTGAAATTGACATATTAATAAGAAAAGAATCAATAAGAAACACCAAATGCGATGTTAGTACGTATGTACATAATTGTTAGCGACACAATGTAACCTCCTTTATTAGTTATAATTTGAATTATAAATTGATCTATTTTTGACATTCTACTTTAAAATTATAATTATGTATTCAACTATCTACGTTATTTTATACTACAATCATATCGTAATACATTTTTATTAGTGGACATTTCAGTTTATTATACACATAATCGGGACTTACCGAAATCCATAGCAGATGGGAAGGCGGATCCACCGAAGCCCTTAGTGGCGTCTCCTAGCGGCTTGATCATATCCCCCATGACGCCCCCGAGGGCCAGCGCGCACGCCCCTCCGCCCATGCCCATGCCACCCTTCTTCTTCTTACTCTTACTGCTTAACTTGCGATTCCTCGTCTGAATACCTTCCTTCTTCATTGTCAACGGCCGGTTCACCTGGGAAAATCGAAAAGGTTTTAATATCCCCTAAACAAAAAGACACGTAGCATTTTATTAAAAGTGCATGAATACCCGGATTTGTGTAACTATTAAAAATATTGAATGGCCTGCAAATAACTTAGAAACCCGTATTTCTCTAGTTTGACATTCAGATGTCGGCACGTAAATATAGAAGCTTATATTTAAAAGGTTAGACAACGATAAATAAAGCCAAAAAGTATAAGAAAATATGCGATGCAACGATCGTATCCATGATAGAAATAAAAGGATATTTTAAGTGGCATCTCGCTAGATTGTAGTACGACTGGAATAATGAAAGCCCACAATCTCAGATATCGTACAAAACGCCGGCCGTAACGATATGCGCGTCAGATGCAGCTATTTCGAGATAAACGATAAGTGGATATGTCAATTGCTTCAGCTAGAGAATTTTATCATTTGCGCTTGTAACTAGTGGTATTTCACCTGCTTTATGCGTCCGCTATACGAGTCTAATTGAGACACTGTGCAGTCGAGGTTAACAATCGTAACAGATTGTCTCAACTATGCGAGCAGCTTACGCGCTTTGTTCCGGCATTAATGCGGCGATGACATGACATTTAGCGGTAGGAAAGAAATACGTTCGAGTTACCAATTTGGAATGCTAACTAAGCGGTATAAAGGCGACCGAAACCATAAACTGGTATCACAATAGTGTTGTGCGAATATTTAGTTGTTTGGTGACCGATGCCGACATGCGTGAAGCGTACACCCGGCGCATGCTGATTACAATGCACTTTGTGACTGCATTCGTACGCAATTGGTGGGAATCGGACGCGGACACCTTGAGGTTGAAATCTTCAAATTGATCTTTGCATTCGAAACGGAGCCAACTGAAGCCATTTTGTTATGGAGTGTTGGGAACATCAGCGGCTGATAGCGATGCGAATGAATATTTAAGAGAGGATGTAATATATAGATATAGTTACGTAAGTACTATTACGTCAATAAATCGATCAATCAGTCAAGCAAATTTACGTCACTTTGCAGCGCAATCAGATTTAAAACGGAGTACAATATTAAGTGTATTTGTTTTAGCAGTTCTATAGAGTTCTTATCTTGAGTGATATTATAATTATCAGATTCAAACTACTTTCCGCATATCGCCCACCATTCCATTGAAAAACCGGAATGAAGTTCATTATCGATTTTAAGGTATACTGAGTCCACGATAGCGGCACCAGCCTCCCGCGGTCTTATCCAGATCCACCGCCAGCAGTTCAGGGGTGCAGTATCTCGGCCACTTTCTGCATGGCATCGTTTGTTTCCGAGAAGCGTGCGTCACGACGGACGGACGGACGGACAATGAGTTATTCATCGCCTTCCAGGGAACTCGGCGGCGGCATGTGGCTCTAAACGCACGATTTCACTGCGCCCGCGCGACTGCCCAAGCGCATGACCTGATCTTATTCGCGTAGCTTTTGGTAACTCGCGTTGCATTGATAATAATCTTACCGTAATGTGTTAATATGCGGGATTAGCAACGTTCATTCTATGCGTCGGAAACAACTGACGGATGAATATACATTAGAGATAATTGTTTGTAATTTAATTCAGTGTTGTTCGTTAAATATGATTTTAAAATTGATCTCTGTAATAATGTAATAACACAATGCAAAGTGGTGAAGAAAGACTTAATTTTACGTTCTTGGGTCGCTATTAAATCGTGAGCAATGTAATATCACTGATTATTCAAATTGAAACCGCTAAAATGCTAATTAATAAAATTTATTATAATATGAATCTTTACTAAAATGTTACTATTTTTGTTTGATGGTCATTTAATATACAATTATTACGGTAATATTATCTTTAAACACATAAAGCGGTAATAGTAATTAAAATTAATGATGTAGGTACTGATAAAAATTATATCTAATCTGATTAGTTAATAAATTTAAGCTCAACGACATATGTATATACTTAATATGTAGTGGAAGGGAAGACTGCTCCTATCTGTCTGTCACACAGTCTTGAAATTATACATGACATTTTTGTGACTAAGTACCTACTACAAAATATCCACCGATGTTAGTAATACATTAATTCCCACACTTTGCATTTGACTTTTGATAGCATAAATCAATATCAATGACATTTCTAAATGAACCTTAACACTTCAATGTATGAAATACGCGGCTTCAGCTTTAACCCTTCTATTAACTCTGTAAACATTGAAGTTCACCGCATTGATTGTGAGATTAATTTGGCCAATTAAAACAAGGCGTCGCGCGAAAAAAAACTATCAGTGTGCAAGTTTAATGAACCCTCCGCGGGTTGGTCAAAGTAACGCGAATTTATAGCGACAAGCGAGAATGTACACTGATCATAATATTTCTGCTATTTACAAGGTTGATGATATGTTAATAAACTTAAGTTACAATTCTTTTTATTGTATTTTTAAAATGTCAATATAAGAACTATCATAAATGTTTTATTCATTTTATTACCCAATAATATTATGATAACAACTTGGCTGACAAGGACAATTATCATAGAAAAGACTACTTTACAGTTTGGTATATTATCTAAACATTTGCTTAAATATAGGTCCTTTTGTAATGTGTATAATA
Organism: Aspitha aspitha aspitha; assembly: GCA_018246895.1. Lineage (NCBI taxonomy): Eukaryota > Metazoa > Arthropoda > Insecta > Lepidoptera > Hesperiidae > Aspitha > Aspitha aspitha. Next base: position 14,678 of record DWGJ01000251.1, read on the forward strand.
ATTATAATACACTAAATAAATATGTCTTATATTGTATGTATAATGAAGTCTAGACGGTGTCTTCGGATTGATACATATTCATTACTAATTACGTGTATCGAATGGCAAGTAAAAGTAATGGCAAGTAAAGTAAAGTAAAAATGGCAAGTAATGGCAAGTAAAAAACTCTCGGTTGTCTCGGTTAACCCTTTAAACACTCTCTTTATCTCTGTTAACTTTTGAAGCCGATCGTCGCGGTTTGAAAACAGATAAAAACGAAAAAATCCTGGAGCGGCGCGTTTGGAACTAGTTCCGGAATCCCCCATTTTCATAGTAATACTGAACTGACACATAAGAAAGCTTTTTTTACTAACGTACTACACCTTCTACAGTAGACTAGCAATATAGTACTTTTATAGACAAAATAAAGATTATTTTGATTTTAGATTTTTTTTAAGACTATGCTTGCTGAATACAATATAGCGGAACATAGCTGAATACAACAAGATAGAGTTGCTAACGTTTTTTGAAAAAATTCCGTAACATGGATGTCGCCGATGCGCTGAAGTGGCAAGAACGCGAAGGCTTCGCAATGACCCAATTCGGATGCAGTCTCAATCCGACGGCATCTGCTAATGCATTTTATATTGGTCCAATTGACCGGCCGACGTCCGACGGCGCGGTATGCACGCCGTGTGGGCGATTCGCGGGAACGCATTACGAATTGCACGCCGTTTTAAGACGGTTTCGCCAACCTTTCCTGTTAGCGTAAAAATCACGAATTATATTTTTCAAAGGTATATATGAATAAGCATGTTCTAAGTAACTATGGTACGACGTCACCGTACAACGAAACATCAATCAAAGAGCTTGAATATTAAAAAGAAAACAGATAGTTACATAGTGAATAACAACAAACAAAAGCCAAACTAATTCGGTCTGGTATTCAATTCATTCCAAAATTTATTGTACTTCATTCAACTTCAATTGTACCTTTTTGTACGAATGTAACTAAAATTTATATTCGAAGTGCATTCGACTTTACGAGTACGTATGGAGCGAATACCTGTCAAGAAAATGTTATTAAAAATTCCACCAGGAAAATGTCCTTTAGTTAGCAATGGTCATCAACGTACGTAGTTTGCATGCGAAATATATGGCCTTTTAAGGAATATAGTCCCATAACCGGCGCATACGGAAGGTACATGTGTATGCCTATACATCTGTATACATACTACCTCGCCAACATGTGCAACTGAGTCGAATGCATTGAATTTTAACTCAACCCGATACACATTACACAGTTAAATAACTTCAAGCTTTTCGTAACAAATATTTATATTAAATTCCTTTTCTAGGTACCTATTTTACTTCTTATGTTTCTATTAATTAAAATTACATATATATTTTAATTAATTCCAAACGAAAATTACAAGAACAGAAAATTCCTGCTATCGTGTCGGCAAATTCTAAAATATCTCTAATTACGTATAATGACTGATGCGTCCGCTTCATGTGTCGTATAATAAAACTAAATAATATATAATGTTATTTAAAAAGCTAAACATACCAAGCCCTATAATATTTCAACAATTGTAAAGAATCTTATAAAGTCATCGACGTTTGTTAAAGAGATTTTTGGTTTTATCCAACCAAACGTGCACTCAAAGATTTTTGTACCATTACTCTACATAATTAGCGAAGTACGTCAATCGCAATGCTTAGAGATGGGATTCACCAACAAATCTGTATACGTAACAACGTGTTGTCTAGCAAGCATCATGCGGTGCAACTGCGGCAGTAATTAACCTGACATAATGGCCAGTTATTAAGCAATTTCTGCTCCAACATGGCAGGCGTCTTAAGTCGTGTACCTACCTAAGTAGTCATACATAGGTACATACTGCCGGGTGCACAGTACAAGTTTAGCTTAGATCATCGCATTTAAATGAAGACTTTGATGTTACCTACCTACATATAAAAGCTTGTAAAATATCTGTAATTTAGATGTTAACTGTCAAAAGTATCAATGTTTTAATTTTTTTTAAGTCTTAGTTCAGGAGCTGCTTTACATGCATTTTTATATGTGTATTTTAATAGTGTCTATTTGACTTCAGACGTTCTGTAAATCGGCATTCCTACTATGCTTCTCGATACAGCTAAGAGCTTATGTTCATAAAAAGCGTCTAATCCATTGATCTATAGTCAGTAGGTACCTACTAAAATCTACTAAATAAAGAACTAAGATCGGCAACGTACATATGTGTGAGTGACACTAATACAATACTAACATTCATTGCTTATTTCAATATTACAGGGAACTAATCTTACTTTAGGTAGGTACTTTTCGCATACTACACGAAACCTACGGGGTTCAATGTAAAAACATTTTGCTCTGCAGTAGATTCTGCTTTTCAACAAAAGCAAATTCAAAAGGTTCACTTGTATATCATCGTTTCATGTTCTTTGAAGTAATTTATCTGAAATATCGCAGTATCCAGAAGAGCGCACGCGAAGTGCGTGCATCGTTCGCCACGGCGCGGACCCACTGCAGCATGACCCCGATATTTTTGCTTAATTATGACGGTTTTCCTTCGTACGTGGGTATTAAGTTGACGCGATAAGCATGCTTTTGCAACTATCATGCAATTCTTGTGCGAGGAACATAAAGATTGAACCACGACGTCGCTATATGTTCATATGTAACTAGGCACATTTGATTTATGGTAGATTTTGTCGTAAAAGGTAGATTTTATTTTAAGCGTCATAGATAATTAGAGGATACCTAAAGTTCATAAATAAATAAATAAATAACTGGGGACAATTCCACACACGGCTGTTTGATCCCGAATTAATTAATTAATTTAATGCCTGTGTAATGGTGACCGGACAGCTGATAAACATACATATATACATACGATATAGTACTAGATTTTTTTATTACGACCAGACTGAACAAACAAATGTGCTCATCACACAAATGTTTGTCCTGGGTGGGAATCGAACCGATGACCTTCAGTTTTGCAGTCAGGGTCTCCAACCACTCAACCACGAGGCCAGTCATAGGTAAGTACTGCCTCCTTCGTAAGATCGATGTTAATAATAATACAATAATTTCAGACAAATCAAATATACACGCTCACCAACCAAATATTGGTCCTGAATGATATCGAAGCCAGGTCCTATTCACCCAAACTAAACTTTTCGCTGGAGTATGCACTGATGTTATTCAATATAAAAAGAAAATAATAATGTAGAACCGTTTCGTTAAATAAAATTAGGTATCGTTAATCAGATATACGTGTTGCTACAGCAACGGGCAGAAAGTATTCAAATTTTAACTGGCAAATGATATATTTACTTTGAAATTAATTGAAAATTATACCATGAAATCATGCCACTGCTATCTGGATGGCGTGGCGTGAGTGGCGCACATTACCGTACATGTGCATTTCTCATACGACCGCATGGAACCATGTACTGAAATTCAAACTTACACCCTCAAGTATTTCTGTAACAATGTTACATTGTTACGAGCGATTTCCGGATTTATTTTACATAAATATGATTTCTTGATTATGCATATGAACAACCATAATTCGGTATCAGACTAGGATATCGAAATAAGTTGAGATTTATTATTATTATTAATATTAACCATTATGCCAGGTCTGTAGCCAAATTGGCACAGAAATATCTCTGTACAAAGCTAACGTAATTTTTCTAAACTTATTACGTATATATCACTTACATATGATTGACTAATTAATACTGCTATTAGCAACCAATATTATAAACAATAGGTACGTTGAAAGCGATATAATAAATTGTATTTAAATAAAAGTATACTGCAATAAAATGTATGCAAAATATACTAACGTGGAACATAAAATACGAGTAGGTACCTACTTTACTCCAATCGCTCGACGACATTTAACTACATATTTTGATTAAAAGTTCTTCAAACAGAGCAATTTCTTTACGTTTTACGGCGCACAATAAAATGCAATTGCTAAGTTTCCCAATAAAACATGCAGTAACATTAGAATCGTTGTTGCTCGTATTCTATAAACATGACAGTAAAAATGGAAATTTACTCCTCATAACATATTTATAGTGCGTAACTGAGGAACGTAAGGTAATTAGAGTATTGGTGATGGATGCTTAGTTTCGTTACATTGCTGCGTTTGTTTCAGTTATAAAATGATATGACTAAGCTGAACGTGGTATGTACAGCAAAAACGAAGTATAATACTTTTGTATCGCTATGCGTGCGAATAATTACGTTACGTTTCTAGATCAGAGAGTGCGCTATCTACGACCATCTGGCCACAATGCAACGCAATAAAACCACTCAAATGGGAAAATAACAGGTTCACTACAACACCATGGAAAATGCTACGCACACTGACTGTAATTTTTCCGACAGCTAGAAATCTTAGTTTGCATTCACATACGCAATTACAGCGCACCTAACTGCGAATGTTTATTGCGTATTATTCCCAACAAGCGTATGGAATTAAGGGCCAGACATTACGGCATTGAACAGAACGCGTAGAAATTGTTCTTTATATGTATTTTCCAACACGTAGAAATTGTTCTGTACATTTTCCTCGTGTCGATAATCATTATAGGGCTTTCCCTATAATAACTTACGATTATAACATATAATAACTTACGAGTGTCATTAAATGATTAGTACATGAATTAGACATCTGACAAATTGTAATCGCAGCTGGATTCCACGGTATAATTTAATTATTAAAAAACTCATAATAAATGTATATTAAATAGCATGTGTAAGTAAAGTAAGTTTCAATATAATTAAACATTCATTAATTACAATTGACCCATCAAACACCTTAGATTTTTTGTTAATAGGTATCAAACAAGAAAGCTCCTAATAAAAAATGCCTTCAAAGCGACATTAACTCATTTCGCATACTAGAATGTTCTAATCAAATTCTGTCGTTGTGTACAACATAGTTGTAGACGAAGACAGCTTCGTGAGAAACCGCCATTTATTTAACGTTGAGACCCAGTTTAGATTTCTTCTTTCCACTTAAGGAATTCTACCTATTAAATAACTAACAGAGCCGACGCCTCGAAACGGAAGAGCAGATATCGTGACAACGAACTTGGCACAAACTTAATTGTCACAAAACGATGCGAACAAAACACAATAAATAACTTTATATAAAATGGAATTGCTTCGGTTATTTGTACGGTCGATTGCGAATTAAACTTGGCAGCGTTCCATGCGGTCCCACTACTGGGCATAGACCTCAGTTCAGTACGGTCAAAGACTCTATATCGCATGAATTCATCGACCGATTCTTAGAGAGCTCATCGACTCTTTCATGATACTAGTAACTTAATCTTTCAGATAGGTATGTTTAACTTTAAGAATGCACTTATTCACTGTGCTTTCTACAAAACTTAAGCGTTTCTGAAATTGTGAGGAATTTTAAACACGATGTATGACTAAGTAGATTTGGAAAGGTATGAGTTTAAAATCTATTGTAAGGTTCGTGTGAAAGTGCTTCGAGGCTCCGAGCTTGTAACAATCCTTCTAACAAACGGACACGCCGGCGCGAGCTAGTAATAATCGACCAGATAGAGAGAGAGAGAGCTTAGTTGTAAATCAATAGATAACAATCTGATAAATTAGACAGGCGTACTAGTGCACGACAAAACTTAAGAATTAGCAACCAATTACCCGACAAAAAATGATATACACCTATTATCGGGCAAAAACGTACGGTAAATGGCTCTATTGAAACGGATCGCGCTATTATGTGGGTCTTTTATTTTTATTCAGCGTCTAATGGCCTAGCTGTCAATGTTTGCCTAAATAATGTTCGCAATTTATGCATCCGCTCTTCCTTGCAGCCCTACATTTGGTATGTACCTAGCTTATTTGAACCACAACGCAAGTATTTCGTAATAATTAATCACTCGATCACTTTCCAATTAATTATTAAAAGTTTTTTTAATTAGTTCATTTATCCTGCCCATAATATCTTGAAACCTCTTTGTTGTCTGACTGGTAAGGTCAGTATCTTCATAAATATAACTTAGCTTATTTGTAATGGATACAGCATACGCACATACATATGTATATGTATATTAAGTGCCAATGATTCTCGATTTTATCACTAATGTCAAAAGATGTTCATAGATAATAAATCCGGGCGTTTTATAAATCAAGCGATTGATGACTATTCGTTCAGGACGATTGAATCGCGTTTACTAATCACATCTAAGTGTGTGTGTTTGAAAATCGAAATAAATGTAAGAATAACAATTGAAGGACCTGAGTTAATTTCAATTATTACACCACTACAATAAAACCGCACACGAATGGTTGTCCCATTGTTTCAAGACCATCTCTCGTTGTCCTAACACACTGTGATATATTCTTACTTAGCGCTTTCCGTATTTTGTAAATGACACCAACTCGCGTGCCACGGCTTTATTCTTTTTACTCACGGCGCCATATCTGTTACGAGGAATATCACAAAATCGGACAAAGATAAACATGTCCAGTTTCACCGTTACTTGTGATGATTGCTTTCGTGATGCAATAAGCAAATCTTCTTCAATTGTTACATAAATATAGTTATATGTATAAACCTTTGCGTAAAGTTTAAAAAAACATTGAATTGTGTTCGAAATGTTTTTGTACAGAATCACGTCGTATTAAATCAAAACAGTGCAGTTCGCATTATAAAATACGACGTTTTCTTTAATATTGGACACATTATGAAATGTTGGAATCTATGATTTGACTACAACAAAAATATCTCGATACCTACATCTGTTCATTATAAACGACACAAGAAAAGCTGTTGCTAAGGCATTTTAGCGTGTGAGTTACGAACGCAACACGTTTGTTCATTCACACTCGTTATCTCATAGTAATTATCGGTATCGATGAATAGTTAATAGAAACGTGTTTTATAACTAATATTCATGTTTACGTGCGTTTAGTAGTTATCACACGCATTGTATTTAATTCTGCGCTACGGAATATAAAGCATAACTACGAGAATTATTTTATATTATTTTTATATTTAAGATTCGCTTTGTCCAACTTGGACCGTTGGATATTTTTGTTTTCGCATAGTCATCTTCTATTGGTACTATTAAATGTTTTTTTATAGAGATAAGTCGGCAAGCTTCAATAGCTCAGTCAGATTTGTGAAGCAAACCAATCTGAGCACCTAACTATTAATGTTCATTAACGTAGATCCCCTCACTGTAGAAACGTCCCGGTGCAATAGTGAAACGAAAAAGGGCCGAAAAAAAATTAAGTATAAAATCAGTTTGCCGCTTCCTAAAACTTATTGGCAAAAGAAAACTTTCGCGGCGTTTAGCGAGGCGGTCGGCGGTCTCATTCCAAACGTGTCGACACTCGTAATTAGAGCGCATCGGATGGAGAGGGGCGAAATGTGGCGTGTCGACTAAACAGCCCCCGCCACTCGGCCGCGACCTCCACCGGCGGCCGCCACACAGACCGCTACCGAGAATTTTGGCTGCCTATACCCCGGGTTGCATTTATACATTCTATAACACATACACATCGTACATAAAAGTCGAAACCTTTTAAACGGTAAAAGACAATCTCTTCATATTTTTTTTAATACGGGTTGTAGCATAATCGACAATATTTATTTATTACTGCCACTGTGCTATTTTAGTACGTATGCTTAAATGACGGATTAGGTATTGCTTCTGTGAAACTCAATGGAGTGAACAGAAGGGATGACTGCCACAATTTTAATGTGGCCTCAGTAAAAATACAGATTTCAAATTTCGTAACCCTATTGCGTTAAAAATACACTTTTGATGGGTGAATGGAAGGCGGTTTCTTAGTGATGTGAGTGAATTAGTTCCGCGTTGTTAGCGGGGCTCAATTGCGCATACCGGCGCCTGCGCCTGCGCACCTCCCGACCAGAAGGGTTTGCAGGAACACTATAAGAGTTTACTGTAAATAAATATTATTTATTTATCCTTAATAAATATGACAAGTGTTTAATTGATTTCTTAACAGTACATCTGTGTAATTTAACAACTTATGAAACTAACTTTGAAACACTTATAAGATTTAAATAATTTTAACTCTTATGAAAGATAACCCAGATTAAAGCGAAAGTAATACTTAGTTCAATTAAAATTGTTATTGTTACCTTAACAAATACTTTAATTTAAAGTTGATAACAAAAACGATTAACTTATTCTAATCTGATTTAAAACTGTAAAAATCTGTAATAGTCTATTTGTTTTCATTATGGATACAGATCTCACTAATGTTATTATGTTTATTAGAAATGTTATCAAAAAACATTCCGAGAAGCAACATTGAATCGTGTAAAAATTTCGTTTTAATTTAAAACGTTGGCAATTAAGGATGTACGAGTAGTCGATGAAACAGTGTCTCGAGTCGAGTGTTTGATGAGCGCGCGTGATTAAAATAAATACTGCGGGCAGTAGTCGACAGCTGCTACTCGGGGGATAATTGAAAACACGATTTATACACCCGCCAAATTTATCGACAACTCGATTTATACGAGTAGTGCGAGCGATGCCTTACGCACTTATTAGCCCACGCATGATTTTTTCCACATTGGAAATGCTTATTGTCAAGTGTATGTTTAATTTTAATCTGTGTCGATTATATTTCAAGAAATACCAGTAACAACTTTATCTATTGTTATATATGTATAATATTGTAATTTTCAAATGTAAAAGTAAATTTGAAGAAAGAAAATTAAAGGTAATTATTTCAAAATTCTCTGAAAAGTTATTCAGAAACTTTAAACCTTTCATGTTCATTATGAATTGTACAATAAACAACTTTTAGATTAGCAAATTTTGAATGCACAATAATACTGGGAATAAATTTAGTTTATCGGACTGACAAAAATAATGCATTAGAAGTTTCGTTATTCTTCTTGTACAGCGATTCTGATCTTAATAAAATTATTATAATAGTCAGTCCATGATGTAATTATAAATTGAACAATCGCTCAAATATTTATCTTAAATCTGACTCGCTCGTTAATGAATTGAGAGATACGACAACTTAAATAAGTCAAGACAATACTCGCGATGTTGAATTTGATTTAAATGTAGGTATCTGTTTAATCTATAATTCTCACTGCTTGTATAAAAATGGTCACTTTTATTATGAACATATCAAATGCGCACTAGTTTTCACTGTTAATGCGAAATAATAGCGGAAATAGCCAATAAAGGGTGACCTAATGTACTGGAAGGGATCGTTACCTAGTATTCAAATGGAAATCATTATTATTGAATGTCATCTATTCTGGGAACTTGAATAATAATTTATCGAAGAGTAAATAAATTATTTTATGTAAAAACGTATAAAGATCAAATTATTCTTACACATTAATGTAAACCTTTATAATAAAACCGGTTATAAAATTAATTATCATTATCATTCGAAGTTACTTTAGGAACATAATAAATTGCAGTGACTAATTACTTTCCGATATCTCTATGAGGCTTCATGAATAGCAGAAAAGCTGCGTTTGATCTTATCATAGTATAATGAACTTAGAGCCTACTAAAAAAGGAAATACTCAAACATTGTAATGAAGATGGCGTGTGAGTTTCTCATCTCCATGCTCACATCTCAAAAACAATTATGGAAAGCAATAAATTTGAATGTTTCGCGCCTGTGGCATCGAACCCGGTCCAATTAGAATGCACCCGCGTCTGCAGTAAATCTCGCATGGCTACCACGCTACACTAATTCATACGCCGCTGCCAACGAGCGGCCGTAACTGTCGACGTCGACACAAACCTTAACAACTGCTCGATCATCGATAACTCTGCATTGCAACACTACGGTATAGGAACGACCGAGTATTTTTTCTTTGTACACTTCAAGTTATACGAACGAAAGGCTTACCGATCGAGTTTTTACAATATCTAGACCCAATTTATGACATCGCTAGCTGTGAAGACACTGTTATCGCTGCTCAAATAATTTAAAATGAGATCGTGTCAATTTCTGCGATCTTATTGGACTTCCTGTTGCTTAAGAGTTTCTTTTTTTGTCTCGGATATCGTAGATATAAACTTTTGTAACGATCAGCGTAATCTTTGGCGGACCACACGCAGTGAAACAGCGTAGTTGCTTTGTAAGTAAACTCTTTTGTCCATTAAAGTAATGAAATTTTATAGATCTTTCCAGATTCCGTTTGCTATAGAAATAAAAAACTTTTTTGTTATAATTAGTCCACGAGTCAAGCTATAACTGTACTGTTATATAAATGTAACAAAAAGTTACAAATAATAAATTATGTCTTTAAAATTAAGACAGCTGTCGCTAATGCGAGTACCCACAGGTGTAATTAAATTTATTTGAAATAATTCAAGTCACATCGTGGTTACCAGAATGTGACGTAACATAAATTTTTTAAAATAGTATTTGTTAGTATAATAATGTACTATTATACGAAATAATGTATCTCTGGTCGGCGCGGGCAAACGAAAGTGGTCCGGTGGCGCGTGCGCTCGTGGCCGGCACCTGCCACTAAGACCCCAGTAATTATTCTACCACTTATTATTCGATTATAAGACTTTTTTGGTGCTTTCAATCAAATTACACCTTGGCCTGACCACTTCGAACAAGTGAGATGTCATAAAGCTTTTTTTACCTTGTCGTCCCCATTATTACGTTCAACCGTTCGTGGTAACGGTGTAAAACGAAAATTTATCGATTTCGAATTTCGTTGCGATGAATTTTAAAGTATCCTTTGTCCGTTGGCTTAATTAATTATGTACTTTTAACAAATAGATTTACGACATACCATTATATGTACCGAGTAGTATTAAAAAAAGAATCGAATTTTGGCAAACCAAGTTTGATTATAGAGTAGAGCGTAAATAACACTTACTTATTCATAGATCAACTCAAATTAGGTGGAAAAATAAATTGAAGTGCATTGGCGAGCCGCTCCAGTGGTTGCGGGTAAAGAATAGCGGAGTATCGCGACGTCTTCAGTCCGTCGTCGAGATCACCTACATGATAACGATACGACGCCATTCTAAATTTGTGCTCATGAAAACGAGCGGTTTTGCAGCCGAGCGCATCGATGGTGTGATAGCCGAGCGTAAATAAATAATTAAGGAAGAACTCAGGGGGAAGACTGGAAGGAGGGGGCGCGGAGCTTTCGGATAGTTCGAGAGATAGCATCTCCCGCAACCGCGCTTTGTGTCAAACGTCAGATGCTTATCTATAAGATGTTTACAGATGTACCGGAGGGGTAACGGCCCAAACCTCTCGCGGACGCAATCGACCGCACCGCACTAATATAGTTGATATACAGCGGGTTAATTATCCGTGTGTCTACAGACGTCTTTAATAGAGCCACACGAGTTATTGGTACGCTTTATTCGACGAAGTTGCTCGAACTTACGTAACGTTACTGTATTTTAGGCTGTATTCGTCTAATGATATTCAAGGTTAAAACATTATAAAGATTTTTTTTTCGTTCAAGTCATACAATGTTACGTGGAGAATTTCAAATGTATTGTATAGTTAATTAGTCATCGTTTGCTTTGGAGTCGTGATTTAGGCATAAGTCAAAATAAGTATGATTGACATTTATAACTAATACCCTAAATTGTTTGAAATTAAACCGCTACCTGGTATATTTGTGGATTTTTTAAATGATTAAAATGATAATCACAGCAGATATATTAAGATACAATCTGTGTGTATATCTGTTCGACGAAACAAGATTGCTTCTAACAGTGGGAGATCAAGTCAGATGGCGCTGATAGCGTGGCCGAGTGCCAGATATGAGGTGATCTGTGCCTCTGATCTTCGGAAGTACGTTTAAATAAATACAAGTACTAATACGAATTGACTCGTTCATTTTAGGCCTTTGAATAACTAAACTACACAAGCCCTTGAATATATTACTTTTATTACCTACTATTGCATAAGTGTATATACATTTTTGCTGATTTGTAAATTTTGCTGATTTCTTTTACAGATTGATACTTTATACATATATGAAAGAATAAATGTTTTGGGGAAAAAATCGATATTCATTCGAAAATGGACGTTGAATACTTAGGTACAATACCACATTCACACAATAGCGACAACCATTGTTACAATAAAATGAATATTTTTAATCACTTACCAACCTAAGCGCAATAATCGTTGGTACAAGGACACTCGCTTATCGCGCCAACCATCGCTGACGTGCAGCTGCCATTTTCGTTTCTTTTTTTAAACTCCCCAATGAACGGTACACATAATACTCACGGCTAATGTTGCCACCCATGTTCCTATTCTAATTTCGACAATAATTCTTTTTTTTCTCAGTATGATTTCATACTATAATTGTCAATTTAATTATTTTACAACTTGCGTTTTGTAATATAGCAGCCGACATCTAGATAAGATAACATATCTTCATAATTACCAGTAACATCAGTTATTTCTTTTTATTTTTTAATTATACAAAACCTAATAGTTTGTGAATCACACCGTACACTTTCCCAAATTTATTACAGAGACAATAAATCAGCTGAGAATCGCCCACTAAACAGAATGGGAACCTCATGAATAAAAACATGCTATTTAGCGCTACACTCGCCATGTCTTCAGGTTTACTAAAACGTTTTGAATTCAAACGCCGGCAAACAAATTGGTACCCTACGCAAATGTGGCAAGCATTAAATTCGGTTTGACCTTTATCAGACATACGACCGTTTGATTTTAGGGGCAGTTCTACGCAAACGCATTTCCGGCCGAACGCTGCCGGGAAAAAGCTATTTAAAACAAAAAAGAAAAAAATGGTAACGCGCAGCACGCCGCGCTCGGACACTTCCGGTGGGCGCCATTTTTTCTGTATTGCCAACAGATAAAATCTTTCCGGCCTACTGCGCGAACGCCCATTTTTATTCCTTTTTTATTTTAACGATCACGTTTTGGCAGAATTAGACTACACATTAAGTTGACAACGTTAACTTATTTCAATGGAGATAGAGATGATATTATAAAAATAAAAATATATAAAATTACAACTTTGCATCAATTAGCTTTCTAATAAAACATTCTTACACTGACGTATAATATACTGTACCTTTTAAAATACAGTAGTCCAATATCGTATGAACTACAGAACAAAGTGAAAGATTTTCTGCAGTAAAATAATTCTGTATACATTGTATTACTTCGCGTACCTTAACTTGAAATTAAACAATACATCGTATATTTTAATAATTAGCGATGCGGGCTGCGTTTTGCATAGCCACAAAATTCAACGGTCGAACTTATGTTAATGGGATTGCTGTTCGATGTGAATATTCAAATTGATGTCATTATAACATTCGGCCAAACGTACCGGTCGTTTGGCCGCCAGCCAGTTGCATGTAATGTAATGAGTTACTTGAACGCTCTTTTTCTTTTATCTCGTGTCAAAGCTCAGTTCGCTATTCATTAACATGCATATTATAATACTGCTTTATATAAAGAAAATACAAATTTAAAAATTTATAATAGAACACAGATTCATAAGATTTTTACCATTTCTTTAATTGTACATCTAAGGTGTGTCTTGCTTTCAAATTGAACTATCTTAATCCATTTAATATGTATTGTGTATTAGCAACTAGATTATGCTTTTTTCAGATTTAGTGTCAGAGATGGCACAAAATTCGACAGGGAAGCATTAAAAATTTACGTATTTACGAAAAAGCGGTTCAGGTTTCAGCGCTTTACTACAATATAAAATATAAATAAATACAAAACTATTTCTTCAGTTAAATTCTTGGCCGGTATTTTTTATTTATTTTTCTGAGATCGCTACCCCGTATTAAAACCTAACGCAAAAGAAAAACACGAGAAAAAACAGTGACTGTCAGATTCCCTCGGATGTTGGCTGAACAAAACAGCACTTTAGACGAAATAAAAAAGAAGACTAGGAGAGCGTTCTCAATTCAAAAATTGAATTGATCGCCCCATTGTATTCGAAATGTATCATTTGAGCTGTTATTATGGGCGCTCTCTCTCTAGCTCAATGCAACCCGGTAATCCAATACTTTTGTATGGAAGGCACTTAACGTTACGATCTAGTTACGAAACGTCGAAAGTATCGTTAGAACTTAATTTGTTTAGTGTTTCAGAACGAGTGTATAAGAACGCATTTACAGAGCAAGCTTCAACTATAGATCGGCAAGCGGTATTTTTTTATAGATAATGTAATTTTTACTCAGCTCATGTTTCCGGCCAATGATATGAATTTTTGTCAGGTATTTATAAAGTTTAACTGTAACAGTCACTGTTGTTGCCCGAAATTGTAACGTTAAAACGCTCTATAAACTTTATTGAAGAGAAAATAAACTTGGAACGATAATAAAAAGTGTTTTTTAAAAAAAATTGAAATACAAATAAAAAGATAATTGAAAAATTGCTATATAATAGACGGAACCGCAAAAACGTTAATACAAACAGAATCATTGGCAGTTCAAAAGTTGCCTCAAAAAATCGTACACAAACCACAAAAAGCTAATCGCGTACAACACAGAGGAAGTACCGAACAAACGAGCGTGATAAATTAAATAAACAAATTTATAAAAACTGACTGGAACAGACGGCAACCTTTATAAGGGTGCGTTCATAGGAAAGTCGTTTACCGATGCCGTGCGCCAATATATATACCTTTATTATGTTATAGAATCACCTAACAGGCACGCAGATCACCTAACAATAATACTAAACTTAAATAAATAAAATTCCATTTTAACACAAATGTAACAATATTCATGGCTTTATTTGCAGAACTAAATAGTATCTACTTCAAATAGCATAACTGTGTGATTTTTGTACTTTTCTCTAATGCACATATCGCTGCTTTTCATGAATACTCACACAACGCAAGATTTTGAAAATACCAGTTTATAACACAAATAAATCCAAAATATTCTGTAAAAATTCTGTAAAATGTGAATTTTGAGTTGTGTGAGTATTCATGAAAAGCAGCGATATATATGTATGCTTAATCCAGTCCAAAATTTAATTAAACTTGCATTTATTGCTGTTTTGACAATACGGCGATTCAGTAAGATTATAATATTAATCGGTTTTAGATAGCGCTCACACTTGCCGATATGTATCCGGTTTGTCCAGAGACACACCTTTAGGCTGCGTTGCGGTTAGGGCAGGTACAGACTGACGGGATCCGAACCCACGCACCTATAGTAATCCTATTAACTCGCCATTGTTGATGATCAAATAAATAATTTATTTTCGATTGCATTCAATTGATACCACTCGTCCGTCCCAAGGCGACTCTTCATTGTAAAGTACCTACTCTATAACGGCCAATGATTTTCACTAACATTTAAGCATATTTATTTCACGCAAATTACATCGGACACAACCAATAAATTAATTTCATTGATACATTATATGTACATTATTTTACGCAATAACGTAACACAATATTTATGATAACTATCGTAACCTGCGATAACGAGTACACAGATTTACATTTACATTACAATATGTAATAATATATTGTAGCTGTAACTTCATCTCAAATTTAAATTTAAATTAATCATTCCTGACTGTAACTCGAGTAGTTAGAGGACCTGACTACGAATCGGGAGGTCATGAGTTCGAATGCTACCAGGACAAAAATTTGAGTGATCAGCACAGTTATTTCTTGTGTATCCAGATGTAATAGAAATAAAATATCTATGTAAGTATGTATGTGCAGTTTATCAGTCGTCTGTCTGGTCATAGTAGTATACGCTCTGCTTAGAGATATCAGTATTCTTAAATACACAGTACGAAAATACACTATCTGACAAAAACGCTATATTGATTATACCAATATAGGTATAACTTAACTCACATACGAACAACTGAAACGTAATAATACTTTCCCAAGCGAAAAAATTCAACATTAAACCTTTGATGCTAATACAAAGCTAAGTATCCACTTGTAAACTTGTATATTTTTAGAAGTCATCATTTATTCCCAGCCAGAAACATTCCCATATCAATCAAGTCGACAAAACAAAGTATCCAATAATACTTTTTTTATTAAAACAATAATATAAAAGAGCTAAGCGCGGACTAAAAGAACAAGATCCTTGTCGGCATGAAACAGTATGGTTGGTATAGTACCAATTTGAGTATTATGAAGCTCACAATAGCATAGGGCCTTTAAGAGGCGTGTTTTGAGTAAACACTTCACTGCATCGACTCGTGTAGTGCACTTCAACCTGTTTGATACTCGTATTTTATTATAAATTTAGGAACATACATTTATATTCCCTTTAAATAAACTTAAAAAAATGGATTTTACATACAAATACCAATAATTTATGTTAAAGATCTGGGATTAAGACATAATTTATAAAATTAAATATTTAGGTTTGAGTACAGCATTGTTTATTCTTGATTAGTATATATATTCATTGTTACTTAATTATTTTAATAAATACTAGCAACATTGCGATTGAAATGTTACGAATTAGTATTAGCTTATTTAGTTAATACACTGTAATTTATTTAATGAAGGTATATTCTTTATAAAATTAAAATAATAATATTAATTGTGGAAACATAATTTCTTTTATACCTACTTATATTTTGTGTTTATTCTGCGTTCAAAGTTATTAAATATATTTATTTTATATATAATATATATTTTTAAATATATCGAGTATCAAGACGTTGAGGTCCTCTGCAGTCGGGTGACGTATCAACGCTCGTGCGCTATTGTATGGATTGCGTTTTTTTGAAGCGAAATCGATCGATGTGTCCGGACCCGGTCATTGTAGGGTATTTATTTACACATTGTTGCGAAAATTCTCTTCGGGGGACGGATAGCTTTTAATAACAGTCAAATTGTGTGCTCTTAAGCTGGGATTTAAGTGTATAATAATAACATTCTGTGCGGTTAGTGACAAAGCGTTGGGGCAGGTAAGCTTGTCTGAACTATCTAGGTATTTTTATATATTGTTTGTTTTCTCTGATATTAGACGTTAATGCCATTCTGTTTGGGAGCATTGAAAATAGCTATAGCCGAATAAAAATAATTTTATTTCGATTTTTCATGAACGAGTTCGTTTTTCGAAACGATGGCAGCATTTATCATAATTGTAGAGTAGGAGGGAGAGAGTAGCCTGTGTATAAATATGTATGTATGAAGAGGCGGATACAGTACCACATCGCTACTTATTGTGCGCCCGTCGTTATACCTTCAAGCTGTGAAGTAGCAGTCCCATTGGTCTCTTTGTCGCTCCCTTCGAATAATTAGACCAAACAACAATGTCGCAATTCTTTGGCGACGTCCTTTGCTCCAAGGCGAGTCTAAGGCTACCGTACAAGAATAAGCGCCAAACGATATTTTTATTCAAGAAATGCTTAGTTGTTTATTAATGAAATCACTTATTTATTAAGTACCTTAGTACTCGAGTAGCTATGTGTTAAAATAATTCCGTTTAACAAATACCCTGAACGAACGAAATGAGCCTTGTAATGTCTTAGAAAAATAAATAATGCCAGTAAATATTAATGAAGTAACAACACTTGCAACAATAAATTAGTAACTAGTATTTAGTACTAAGTCTGTTTAACAAATATACTAATGCATATTGTTAACTGTTAATAAAAGTCGTATTCATAAAGTTCATTTTTAAGATCAGTGACGGCTGCTGCTAAAAAAATTCTGACTGTACATAAGAAAGAAAATATTTTTAGTTTAGTAAGCGATAAAGCGCTTAACGCTATCTCGTTGGCTCTACGACAACTATCTTCAGTGTGCATATCAGCAAAAAAATTTCAAGTGCCCATATTGAAGGGTCCTTTGACTGCTAATTTCCGTCATTGTAGCGGCCCCGCTTTGTGACGTTTGTCCTTTTGCCTACGTATCGTTCTCTCGATTGCACAAGGGTTTTTGTTGTTGTTGTTGTTGTTGTTGTTGTGCCCTCCGCGGGGTTGTGAGAGTCGTGAGAAGTATTACTGTATTTCTGCAACCCGCACGGATGTATGAAGGCTACTTAGGAAAAGCGAGGTTTACTATGTAAAACAGTACATACAATACTATGTAAAAATTTTTTAACCAAAAAATAAGTGAATCAAATTGATATAAATTGATTTATCTTAAATAGATAATGATAACAGATATGACGCAAATGATGTTTTGATATGTTATGTATGATAAGAGCATTAGTGAATAAAGAGTGAATTGTGAATAATTACTTATAAATTTCTCTTTGGTACAGCTTAAAACTTCACTTGCTAGGTAGGTGTAATTAAATTATATAATAAATAGTATTAATGATCAGAACTAATCCCTATCTTTTACAAACGTGCAAAGATAAATATTATATACGTACATGCCAATTGTCAATTAAAAATGTGTCTCATTTTACTACCTGGTCGAAATACTACTTACTAAAAAACTAACCAAATGAATACGGTTAAGGTCATATTTTACAAGGCTAGATCAGAACATTATCCGAGTTATATAGATGTATGTTATCAACGATTAAAGTAAAAATTAATTTTGCTTCTTTATTAATCTCTCTGTACATTAAAGTTTTCGGAAAATCCTTTACAAGTCCTATCGATTGTGTTCAAGAACACGTTGTGTATTAATTGTGTATTCAATAGTTGTATAATATACATGATAGCATCAATAGACTCGTAATGTTCACGAAAGATGATTCACTGAACACTAATAAAGGGAAGGAGTAATAAAACTTATGACACATTAACAAAGTCCCGAGAGAGCGCCGCGCTTACCATAAGCTTTGAATAAAAACTCGCATCCACTCGTCCCAAGAGAATGTCCCTTTAGTTAAGCAACAGTTAATAGAATGGGGAATGATTGATACTATTTAAGTTGATATTTCAAACAAGAAGGTGATTCGAAAAGCTTAGGTAATAATATACGATCGATACAGGTAGAACTGTTCTTGGATTTTCATATAAGTCGGTTCAACAGAATACAAGCCGCACGATACAAAGATCATATATAATTTTTTATACATACATATCGTCACGGCCTGTCCCTAACGGGGTAAGCAGAAAGGAGCGAGTGCCAAACAATTTATTAATATTCATAGTAAATCGTTTAGTTTGTCAACATGTTGTCGGTTGACTATCGGCGAAAATTTTCTGACGATTCGAAATTCGAAACTGCCTAAATGCGTAGCACTTTAATACAAGTTTTTCCAGTCAAAATGTATGGAGACCAGCGACTGATCAAGAGGTCTGACCGCCCTAGGCTAATAATGTGTGTTACGGTCGGCAACAGTAGTATATTACTTACTTTTGTCTGTGTTTGTAAAAAAGTTAACATAATTCGTAGACGTACTATTCGTTCGTTTACAGCGCATTTAGTTTTAGTGTTTTTTGTCGGTATAGTTGAAATATGTAGGGTATATGTAATTAAACTAGATTTATAGTGCTTGCGAAGATACGATTTGATCGCGCCCCCCCGATCCTCGCGCCCTGTAACCTAATTAGCCTAAGGGTTAATCAGGCTCTGCACATACGTATTCCACCTTGAGTCCACGATGTCAGAATTCCATTTTAATCCCATCATGTGTGTCTGTATTATTGCTCATAAAATCCCATTAACATCTGGAATTGGTTTAACGTTTTCCAATTGTCATACAGGATGCAATAAATGCAAATCAATTGGTACGAATAATTATAGTGAACTCTTAGGATAATTCATATAATATATGGTCGACTGATCTAAGATGTATTCAGATAGTGTAGTATTTAATATAAACTAAGCAGACCAACCTCAACAAATATTATACAACAAACAATATACAAATTAAACCCTAAACAATTGTTATGGACTCAAAACTAAAACAAATTAATAGTTGTCGTCACAAAATGAAATGAAAATCGAATCTACATCTTCTAGCTCATCGTACAACTGTGTTAATCATTGGACCAAAAGAAAATACGTCAATACACCCCCGTAAGCCGTTTAGATGCATCAAAGTCACTCTGTAAAAAATCGTGTGATCGATCATATACGGAATTTTACCAACAAGAACGGAGAAAAAACTTTGGAGCCTAAAATGGAAATCCAGACACGTTTAAAACCGAAAAAGCAAGACTATAGGCTCAGCAATTATCGCAGAATAGTCTAAGATAACTTCTAATGACAGTAAAATAAAAAGGTCAAACTAGCGCTTCTGTATCTGTGACAAAAATAGTAACAGTATCATTATGACAGTAACAGTAACAGTGCAACGAAAGGTCAGAGAAGCATTTCTTAAACACGGTGCATCTTTTCAAAGCAATTTTTACACGGCACGTATACAACGCGATTTATGCTTCAATTTTTGTCGCTTGTCGCTCAATCTACATTATTGTCGCAACAATTCTAGCAGCTATGTTTAGGCCACTGATCTTGAGCGATTAAAACTGACCTCCACAATATTGAAATTAATGAACACAAGGTTTCTGTACACAAATCTGCGGTAGCCGCCTTCAAGTCTACGTTTTAAACGGCTTCGTTTACGTCATACAAAAGCTTCTACTAAGTTCTTGACTGCCTACTGTTTCGATAAGATTGCCTTAAGCTTATTGAATCACAGCTATGAAGACCCAAATCTATTCTAAAATACATATTTTTTTAAAATACGAGAATGGTATGAAGAATAAGGGCGATTTCCGCATGCAATCTTCGTTGTACGTGACCTAGATTTTACACGAATGACGAAAAAATCTATTCAACTCGCTGCCAAGTTATCTAGAATCAACGTGCACTTCAGCGCTGAATATGTTGAAAACTGACAAAATAATGGACAGCAGCAAATCTGAGCTACTTGAGCACGAACAATAATAAACGGCTAACATTAGGGATTTTAAAAAACATTGTTTAAGTAATCAGTTAGTAATTAAATATGTCAAGATTTATCTTTTTCTATTTACATATTCACATTTCCAAGGTACGTTTAGTTTAGAGTTCCAGTATTCGACAAACTGGCTGTCAATTTTCATTCATTCCAAATTCAAATTCAAATCTTTCGCATGGCTGTCAAAGAATTTCGTTCGGATTTTGAAATGGAGTTCCCTGCACATTCTATTCTGTACGTCTATGAAAATAGAATTAAAACAACAAAAAAGAAATGTTCAAATTTAATATAACAGCTTCCGCTATCCCCCTCCTCTTTCAATCCATTACACAAAGCTCCCTTGCGACTTCTGTAGGATAAGCGGCCCGGTGTTGGCAACAGTTTATCACACATTAATTATTTTTATTACAGTATTTGTTTATTACAGTTTGTTTGTACAGTACAGGATGTGTTATATTGGTTCTTAACAAACACATTTCTCGCTACGCATCCTCGCACATCCCTGGTGGAAACGCACCTTAAAACCGCTGACAGAGCAAGCTTTTTCGATATAATACAAGCTATAATATTGTTGAAAGATCTCGAAGAATAGAGAATCATAAATGCACTTTGGCTTTGCGGGTATACTTGGGAAGTTTTTTTTTATGAATGTCAAAAGTTTACGTCATCCACCCTGCCTCATAGCCGCAATCGCATTTAACTGTAAGAGTTCTGCGTCGCTGTGAAAACAATAGACTGTAAACTCTCCACTCCATGCTTCCCATTCAAAATCATTCCTTGTCGAGCGCTGACTTTTATTTACATACTAGCTTTTGCCCGCGACTGCTTCCTCGGAACATTTGTATATGAGCACATTTGTTTGTTCTGTGTCTGGTCGTAATAAATGTATCTATATAAGTACTATATCGTATGTATATATGTATGTTTATCAGCTGTCCGGTCACCATAACACAGGCATTAAAT